>JAJOZX010008236.1:57500-170771 GCA_023014485.1 Bathynomus jamesi | reverse complement strand
CCATGTTACGCGACTACGTCCGATTTAAGAATGCCCCGGCAAGCGCGAGTCTAGCCCACTTCACCTTTTAGCCAATTGCAGCGGCGCCCTCTCGTGCCGAATGGTGACGTCAGGGACATACACTTATAGACGAAAAGGGTTTGTCTTGGTGTTGCCTATCCCCCATTACAATTTGTACAGAAAGTTTTCAAACACCCTGTATATATGTATGTATTTTATATATATGTGTATATTATTTATATGTATATGTATATATATATATATGTATATATATGTATATATATATATATTATATATATATATATATATATATATATATATTACTAGTACAGTTCCCGCCGCTTCGCTGACGGTTAGACAGGCTAAACTACAAAAAAAGAACCCAGCCGTGAAAATTTTGAGCTTCACATTGTGTCAACATTTCTGAATCTGGTATCTCCCAAAACCTCCTCACCCCCATCACAACTTGGGGGCTAACCCCCTCCCCATTACCCCACCCCCCCCACTCCTCCACATTACCCCACCCATCCCCCATTACCCCCACCCTTCCCCCATTACCCCCACCCTTCCCCCATTGCTAAACTACAGAAAAGAACACAGTCATGAAAATCTTGAGCTTCACATTTCCGCCCGTAATACAATTTCTGAATTTTTTTCTCAATTTTTTCTCACAATTTCTGAAAGTGTGACGGACAGACAGACGGACAGCTCTCTTATTATAATATATATAGATGTGTGTGTATATATATATATATATATATATATATATATATATATATATACAGGGCGTCCCAAAAAAATGTATACATACTTTAAATAATTATAAAGGCAGTGTTTATTAAAATACATTTCATTTTCAAAATGTAATAGAATCTACAGACATTATTTAATTGTTTTGTCAACACCTGTTTTCAAACTGACGTCCGTTCTGGTCCAGGCACTGCTGATAACGCGAAGCAATGGAATCGCAAACATCACGAAACATTTCGTTTGGTATTTGTGTGCATTCTCGTTCAATGGCTGCTCTCAATTCAGCGACTGTTGCAGGTTTTATAGCGTAGACTTTGTCTTTTAAGTATCCCATAAAAAAAAGTCTAGTGGTGTGAGGTCTGGTGAACGCGGAGGGTATTCTACGAAACCCCTTCGTCCAATCCACATCCACATCGTGCCAAGTACCACTCGCAATACTCCACTCTTCGGTCCGGATCATCTTCATTAATAGCATGGACTAATCTTGGAATGTAACTTTTCCATTGACAGCGCTTCAAAATGCGTTGGACAGACGATTCTGAAATTCCTACCTCACGACTCGCTTGCCACACAGATTTTCTTGGACTTTGGTGATACGTTTCCAGTACTCTTTCTTGCTTTGTGGGGCTTGTCGATGTCCGTGGTCTTCCGGAACGCTTCTTGTGGACATTCTGAACAGTTCCATCGGCTTCAAACTTATCTCTAATTCGAGTGATGGTAAATCGCGTTGGTGGATCTGTTTGAAACTCCCTCCAAACTGTCTTTGCACTTCAACTGCGTTTTCACACTTCCAGTAGCATTTTAGAATGAATTTCCTTTGTTCAAAGCTTAGTCTGACTGCCATTATTAATTCTAATGGGTTTAACTTGGAAAGAAAGAAACATCAATTGAGCTATCAGCTGTTAAAGTGTGTATACATTTTTTTGGGACGCCCTGTATATATATATATATATATATATATATATATATATATTATATATATATATATATATATATATATATATATATGAGATATAGGCCTATATAATATTATAGCCTATGCTATATAGTCAATCAATATAGTCAATATAGATGAAGTCAGTGTCTATATGAAAAGAAGTATTTATAATTAGGCATATAGGATGCTTCTTAATATCTTAAATATAGGCATCTGGGGTGAAAAATAACAATTTGCCTTAACTTAGGCCTACAGACTTTATTATTAGGGATGGACGCAAACCTGTATGTTCACATTATAAAGGCCAGGTGTCATAATAACATGGCATTAGAATTTATTTTCCTGCAAAATATTTAATTGGTAAAATAAAAAAAAAACTGAATTTTTTTTCACCCTATGGAAAGGGGTGAAAACTAACCGTGCTTGGGGTGAAAAAAAATATAGCATTAACTCTGGTATATGGTCCTCAAAACATACAATATTGGTGTCAATGGAATTACAGAGATATAATAAACCCTTTGTTGCATAACCCCTTTGCAACATTGAACAACATTTGCAATTGCATTTCAACATTCCTGCACTCTCCCATTTTGTGCCCATACTAATACATAAAACATATGTTCTTTTTAACTCCCTCTCCCCTTTTGCAGCATTGATTTGTTGCATAACCCTTCCTCCCATTGCAGTATTGATGTTGCATAACCCTTCCTCCCGTTGCAGTATTGATGTTGCATAATCCTTACAACATTTATGTTGCACAATCCTTGCAACATTGATGTTGCATACCCCTACCCCCTGCATTGCATACTCCCTACCCCCCTGCATTGCATACCCCCTACCTCCCTGCATTGCATATCCCCTACCCCCCTTTGGTGCATAACCCATTTGCAACATTGAACATTTGCAATTGCATTTCAACATTCCTACACACTCCCATTTTGCGCCCATACTACTGCATAAAACAGGTTCTTTTTAACCCCAAAGAGGCTTCAACTGCATGGGGTTAAAAAAACATAGCTTCACAAGGCTTATGCCACAGACTGTTTTATTTCTCCTCATGCATTACAAGATACACATCTTCACACTTTTCAACGTAAGTATAAGTATTCTACAGTGAAAAATAATTCAGTGCCAAGCAAATAAAATCTAAATGCAAAAAAGTTTTCTTTACATATTTTTTACTTTTTTTCCGGTGCTCATTTCTTGGAAATGAACAAACATAAAGACATCATTTTACCAACACTTTTGAAGGATATAGTGGGCTACCTGAAAAAAATTTCTTAAAAATTTTCTTTATATTAAAAATTATTTTAAGGGACCTGTTCGTTTTCACCCCAACATACCCTATGTTTTTTTTCACCCCAGATGACTATAAACGATTTTTTCCTTCTTCACTCAGAAGCTAGTCATATTTTTTTATATTCATTGCGATTTAGACCTTTGAGGCTGTACAGTTACAACTTGCATATTGAAGTTAATTGAATTAATAATGGTAAATCCAAAAATTAAACTCGAAAAATACTTTCGCATGCCTACTGCTTCTGAAAAGGGAAATCTCAAAGGCAAAGTTACAATATGTCGATTTTGCTCATGGAGGACCATTTATCATGCTACTCGAATGGTGAAACACATTGACCAATGTTTCAAAACACCCCAAGAATTAAAGAGAAGAAAAGAGCCAGGATCAGGAGCAGCATCTCATTCATCAATTGATTCACTGACATCAGGTAAATTCTTCAGACAAATCATTGGTTTACTAAGGTTTGGTGACTAAGGTTTAAACAAAAATAGTTAAACAATACCTATAAAATGCTGCTTCCCATTAAATTAGGTAGCTAGCTAAGCTGCACTTTCATTCATGAGCAACACAATTTTTTCTAAAAATTTTTCTATAGAAAACCTTTTTATTTCAGTTGTTTAAACAATTAGTTTTGCCATTTCTTAAAGGTGAAGAAATAAAAGTGAAAGGTTATGTCGAGCATCGAAAGTCATTCTCTTTGTGGCTGATTCACTATGCTGCAAATCTCCTGGACCCTAAATACAAAGGCATGTCTTTAGAGACATCAGAAGAAATTGATGCAATGAAGCCATCAATGATCTCGCCAAACACCTTCAAATAAATAATGGTAAAGTTATAGCAGAGTTGGCTCAATATAAGCTTGAACAAGGGCAGCTGTTTGGTAGAAAGTTTGTATGGGATGCTGTTGCCAACTGCGAGGGTTGGATTTGGTGGGCAGGAGTATGCAGCTCTAGTTCTTTAGCTAAGATTGGCATTGCATTACTGCAACTTCCAGCAACATTGGCAGCTACAGAGAGAATATTCTCTTCATTTGGCATGACTCACACCATCAAACGAAACAGGCTGGTAGTGGATCATGCTATGAAGTTAACTTATGTGAAACATAATCTCCAAATATTTTTAAGAGACCAACAATTGCCATCTGAAAATGAGAATGCTCCCCTTACACCCACGGTACAATGACGATATAACAGAGTTGGAGTTTGATGATTATGTAGATGATGATCCTGAAGGAGATGAGGGTCATTTAAATGATGAAAATGAAATGAAATGACTAAATAGTAATTAATATAAGTTATCTACGGGCCCTACAGCACTTGATTTGAATGATTTCACATAAAAATTGCTTAAAAAATGTATTTTGCATCACATTTTCCTTCTGGACATATGATTAGTGCGCGATATATTCATGTATCATGATTGGATTAATAAAAAACAGCTTGTAATTAGTGTTTTTATTAGTATTACCATCCAATTTCAACCTGTCAAACTTATCATTGACAAGTTGCAACTTGTCAACTTGACATGTCAATTTTGCAACTTGTCATGACACATTGCATCACTATACACACCTATTTAAGTATTGTACATTACTAGATATTTTAAGATGTACAGTACATACCACCTATTTGAACTAAAAATCTTGAGCAAAATACAACCACAGTGCATGTCTAATCTAGCATAGGGTAAATAAAAAAAAAAACCTAATGCAGAAGGATCCATCAAGTTGGCAATATAGAAGAAAGGTTCAATTGTTTCATCCATTCTTGACTTGATGCTTGATCTGTAAGGTTCCAGTGCTTCACTTTGAAGTAGACTTATCCAAACATCAGTTGCAGTGGACAATGTTGCTGAATCACTTTGGAGCTGTAACGAAATATTTTTGTTTTCATATTCTATGGTTATATAATATATAAAAGTATTTATAGATGTGAATGTGCTACATATATACATATAAAATTATGTGAATAATACATGTTTATTTCTATTTATTTACCATATTGAGAGCTTCAGCTACTTCTGTAATTTGCTTTTGAAGGTCTACTATCTCTCTGTACAGATGAGTGTTTGTTGGCCAAGACTTTTGCTATATTGTCATCAATCTTATGTTCATTGGATATCGCAACATATTTATAAAAGTTTTTTATGAATGTTTCAGTACAAGCTTTTTGACTATTCCACCAAGTGTCATTAGGTATTTGTGGCATCATTCCTCCTTTTTCTTGGAGCCATCCCTATGAATACAAAAAAAAGTTATATTAATTCCTATTTATTAGAATAAATAAATACTTTATCAAACTAATTTGATAATTTTAATTGAACTTCATAATACTGTAGCTACCATGATACATACATGAGGCTGATGATGGTTTCTGAAATATTTTTGAACTTCAACTACATGTTTCATAACAGTTTGAGGTGTAACTACTTTTTCCAGCAAATTAAGATAGTGGGCTGAGCAGCCATATGCACTGATGTGGTCCACTTGTTCGTCCTCTTTCATCAATTCCTTCATTTGTTTCATTTTAGCCTCATTGTCTGTGCATATTGCAAAAAACCTGTTGTAGAACACAAATTTTTATTGTAACATTTTATACCAATTTACAGATTGAGTACAGGAATAAGTTCCATCAGAGACTTGGTTATGTTCTAAAAAAATCCAAAATTTACATATAAAACATTTAAAATTAGTTAAAGTAAAACAGATTAAATTATATATTTCATTATATAACTTACTATATCTAGGAACCAAATCTCTGACTGTCTATACAATAAATTCAGTACCAGTATTACAATATTTTGCAATATTTTATTTCAAATTATTTTGTAGGACATCAATGATTGTTTTCAGTTTCAAGAATAATATGAAGAAATTTTTTTTATAATTAATAGTATTAATTACAATTTAATTATTGATAACTATTGTATTTCACACAAGTTCCTGTTCCCAGATGTATATTAAAACTTATTTTTTTCAATAATCAAAGACAAAATAAAATTGTGCAATTTATGGAATCAATATCTATGTAAAAGCTCACATTTTTGTTGTACTTTTCTTTGATTTCTTCCACTGCTGATTTAACTTCTTGCAGACAATATTCTGAAGTTTTCTTTGCAGATACTAAATCAATGGCTTTAAGTAGAAATGATGTTTGACCTGTGTGCACTGATGAGGCTAATATAGGGTTATTCTTCACAGATGACCATCCATCCATGCATAATGTCAATGTGCAATCTGCTGCACTCAACTGTTCTTTCAGACTATTCTCTACATCATTGTAAACTTCATCCAACAAATGCCTTGTTAGATCCTTGCGTGATGGAGTCTTATAACCTGGTCTTGCAATATTTATCATTTCTTTAAAATATTTCTCTTCAGCAGTCAGGAAAGAAAGATTGCTAGCATAAAAAATCTTGCAATTGCTTTGTCTATTGCTTCTTGCTGTGCTGGAGTTGTTACAATTGAAAAATATCTTATTTTTGGCTGTACAGTTCTGTGGTGGGGTTCTAGGACAGTTCATACCAGGACAACTTATACCTAGGACAACTCGTGCCTATGACAACTCGTGCCTAGGACAACTCGTGCCTAGGACAACTCGTGCCTAGGACAACTCGTGCCTGAGGGGTTCCAGCACAGGTGAATCAGTGCTTAACACCCGACCATCTCAGATCTTGTTTATATTTGGTGTATAAGGTAGGTTTGTGCAAGAAAGCCAGCTGTGAAAGTTTCAGCTTTCTACGACCATTACTTCACGAGTTAATGAAGGTCAGAAAAATCAAGGTTAAGGTCAAAATAGCTCAAGGTCGGCATCTTGGATGCACCTCACACATTCACTAATTATCGTAACCATATGAAACTATATGTTTTTGGACTCAGAATGAGCTGTAGAATCCAAAAATGCAACGAAAACAGCAATAGGAGAACAAATAAAAATGTTCACCCTTTTTCAAGGAACGAATTGACCTTGGAAGTTCACACATTTTGGGGAAACATTTCTTTACACAAAATGAAGTTCCACCATTGCACTTTTAATATAAACAATAAAAATGTATCTTATTCACCATCTATACTGTCTTAAAGAATTTTTCAAATTGGCTATTTTTCAAATTTCTGGCAAAATCGCCATATGTATATGCATATATGTACTGTACTGTTAAATAATATATTTTGTGAACATAAATTAATTACTTATTTTATGCCTTTCTTACAGATAAACAAGATGGGTAGAAAAGTTTGTGCTGATCCTCTTAGAAAACATAAGAAGAAGATCGAAAAGCACTTGTGCCAGTCCGTAACACTGTAAGGAATTCACGGATTAATATATGGAGATTACATTTGTAAAATTGTGTTAATGATATCAATAAAATCAAAGCTGAAGACAAAAAAGTGTCTGATATTGTCTCAGATTCGAACTCAGACACTGATGCCACTGCCACAGAAAAACGTTCCTCTGCCTATGGGTGTACTACTGAATAATGTTTGAAGATTTCCAAGGAGATTTAGACACAATTCTTCCAATGCTGAATGTGACACCAGTGAAGACAAGTAAGTTTAAGTATTTTTAAAGTGTTAATTTATGTAGATATTATAGCAACAAAACATCAATATATATAACTACATGTATGAACATTACAACCTTTATATATTTGACAAATTCAGATGTATGCATATCAATTTATATAATGAAGATCAATACAGTTATGATTATATATACGGTATTTACCAAATTCATATGTAATGTACATGTACATCTATAGGCCTACAGTTGATTAAAAAAAGTTATAACAATTTATTTTATTTGTTTTTCAGAGGGTCTGTCACGAAAAGGGAGATCTTCAAAGGCTGAAACAAAATTTGAAATGGCATCAACATCCCTGAAGAGAAAGCTAGAAACTTCATATGACACAAGTTTTACACAAGAAAGTGAAGAAAAGCAATCTAAAATGGATGACAATAATTTGTGAGTACTGTATATATATCTGTAGTACCTTCATTAACGTATACTAAGCCTATGTATAGATCATATGTTTGCATATAAATTTACTCAAACATGTATATCATTTTCGCAGGCATGCAGGAGTGATGCAAGCACTCAAGAATGCCTTCAGTGAGACGACTGACTACAAGAGGAAGATTCAAATACTAACACACTCACCATACACCATTCACAGAACAGCATCTTTCTTCAATGCATCTACAAGAATGGTTTCAACCAGCCGCAAAATAAAGAAAGAACATGGCATATTACCAGAAGTTCCACATATTAGCAAAGGTCGGGTTATAACAAGAAAGAGAAGGAAGCAGTGTGCACTTTCTATGAATCAGATGAAATAAGCAGAATATGTCCAGGCAAGAAGGATTGTCTATCAATTAGGAATCATGAAGGAGAGAAGCAACTACAGCAGAAACGATTGGTGCTTGGTAATTTACGTGAGATTTTCGCTGTTTTCAAGGCAACTGACACTAATCCAAAATAGGTTTCTCATCATTTGCTGCATTGAGACCCAAGTGGTGTGTCTTGGCAGAGCTGGAGGACACACACTGTGTGTGTCTGTACCTACCACCAAAATCCCAAACTTCAGCTATCAGCTTTGGGGGAAAAACAACTATCATATAAAGACCTCATTCTCTTCTCTATGCAGTTTGTGACAGTGAAAAGGAAGAGTGTATGCTACAAAAATGTGCATTGTGTCCAGGAGAAGAAGGTGTTATTGCATTCCTTGAAGGATTGGAATCTGTTCAGGATGCAGTCGGCACCATAATTACATACAAGCAGTGGACTTCCATGGACCGGACAACCCTTATTAACATCGGTGAATCCCTTGAAAACTTCATTAAGTCTTTGGCAACTAGAATTTGTGCACTAACAAGACACACTTATGTGGCTGATGCACAAGCAAGTTTCCTAAAAAAACTGAAAGCTAATCTGATGGTCACTGAAGGTATTCTCCTAGGAGACTTCTCTGAAAACTACTCATTTATTGTACAAGATGCTGCACAAGGTTACCATTGGGAAAATAGTCAGGCAACAGTTCATCCATTTGTGTTCTAATATAAAGTAAATGAAAATGATATTGAAATTAAAGTTAAAAGTTATTGTTTCATTTCTGATGACATGAAACATAGTACAAACCTTGTCTTTGCGTTCTTAAAGCAACTGATCCCCATGATAAAAGAAGAGAGCTCAGGCCTGCGGAAGATTCATTACTTTACTGATGGTTGTGGAGGGCAGTATAAGAATAAATATAACTTCACCAATTTGTGTCACCACAAAGAGGACTGGACTGGATGCTGAATGGCACTTTTTTGCAACTTCACATGGCAAAAGTGCTTGTGATGGAGTCGGAGGCACAGCAAAAAGAATGATGGCTCGTGCCAGTCTTCAACGTACATTTAAAGACCAAATTCTGACACCACTTGACATGATGAAATTTCTGGATGAGAAAGATACCAGCACAAAATTTGTATTCTTATCGAAACAAAATGTCCAGCAGACAACTGAATTCCTGGAAAATAGATATAAAAATTCTGTAACCATCCCAGGTACTCGTAGATTTCATAGATTTGTGCCTATTAGTCATACCCAGTTGGAGGTTGGTGAGATTTCCTCAGGTCCTACAAAAATTATGACAGTTGTGCATCCATCGTTTAAAGATAATTTACATGAGCAAAAGCACATTTCAACTGAAGATATACAAGTTGGGGTATATGTAGCTTGTAACTATGATAATAAAATTTGGTTTGGATTAGTGGTTGAAGTATCAGAAGAATTTAGTGATTATAAGGTCAATTTTATGTCTCCACATGGAAGACGTTCTAAACATAGTTTCCCTTCTCTGGCTCGTGCCAGTCTTCAACGTACATTTAAAGACCAAATTCTGACACCACTTGACATGATGAAATTTCTGGATGAGAAAGATACCAGCACAAAATTTGTATTCTTATCGAAACAAAATGTCCAGCAGACAACTGAATTCCTGGAAAATAGATATAAAAATTCTGTAACCATCCCAGGTACTCGTAGATTTCATAGATTTGTGCCTATTAGTCATACCCAGTTGGAGGTTGGTGAGATTTCCTCAGGTCCTACAAAAATTATGACAGTTGTGCATCCATCGTTTAAAGATAATTTACATGAGCAAAAGCACATTTCAACTGAAGATATACAAGTTGGGGTATATGTAGCTTGTAACTATGATAATAAAATTTGGTTTGGATTAGTGGTTGAAGTATCAGAAGAATTTAGTGATTATAAGGTCAATTTTATGTCTCCACATGGAAGACGTTCTAAACATAGTTTCCCTTCTCGTCCTGACTCATGTTGGATGTTATCATCTGATATTATCCAGACAATGACTGCTCCATCATTGACAGCAGGTTCAAGAATAATTCAGTATGCCTTTGATCATCATGAGATGCTAACAGCTGAGGGTAATCATGCAGACCTGTTTGCCACAGTTTCCTGTTCTTGAGTCGAAAGTGTACAGAGCTCTAGTTTAATATGTATCTATAGAATACAGGTCTACATAATATGATACTCCTTTTTTACTCCTATTTTATATGATACTCCTATATATATATGTTTGTATTAATGTATTATTAATAAAAGTAATTATAAAAAAAAGTAAAATATTTCTAAGGGTGGAAAGGTGTGCTTGTAGGGGTGGAGGAGACCACAATAAAATAGAGATCTATATCATAGTTATACCTATGGTACCTAGCTTATATCTAAGTGATTTTGTATCACGTTTCTAATAATATTTATTTTTGCTTAAGTAGTTTAAATAATGAATATCTCTAGATTTTAACAGTACATATATGCATATACGGTACATATGGCGATTTTGCCAGAAATTTGAAAAATAGCCAATTTGAAAAATTCTTTAAGACAGTATAGTTGGTGAATAAGATACATTTTTATTGTTTATATTAAAAGTGCAATGATGGAACTTCATTTTGTGTAAAGAAATGTTTCCCCAAAATGTGTGAACTTGAAGGTCAAAAGGTCAATTCGTTCCTTGAAAAAGGGTGAACATTTTTATTTGTTCTCCTATTGCTGATTTCGTTGCGTTTTTGGATTCTGCAGCTCATTCTGAGTCCAAAAACATATAGTTTCATATGGTTACGATAATTAGTGAATGTGTGAGGTGCATCCAAAGATGCTGACCTTGAGCTATTTTGACCTTAACCTTGATTTTTCTGACCTTCATAACTCGTGAAGTAATGGTCGTAGAAAGCTGAAACTTTCACAGCTGGCTTTCTTGCATAAACTTACCTTATACACCAAAAATAAGCAAGATCTGAGATGGTTGGGTGTCAAAATGAAAATTTTTTGCTTCACCTGTGCTGGAACCCTCCGCCTAGGACCAGAAAAAAAATGAAAAATTAATGAAAACATTTATTTTGTAAAATTAAAAATTAAATTTAAACATTTAAAATTCATGTAAGTTATTAATGAAAACATTTTGAAATGAAAACATTTATTTTTGAAATTAATGAAAACATTTATTTTGTAAAATTAAAAATTAAATTTAAACATTTAAATTTCATGCAAGTTATATATATATATATATATGAAAATTATTTCACGAAAGTAACACGTGAAAAATATTTATGATGAATAAAACCACGAAGGAAAGGAAACACAGAATGGTGCTCAAGCGCTTTCGTCTAATGACATCCTCAGGAACATTGAAGTACATAAAGAGTTACAGCCTATATATGACGCGTTCGGTGGAGAAGGGGCGAACGCAACATTTTCGAATTATGCCACAAAATGCAGTTAAAGTTTGTAAACTTTAAACCTTTGTATTTTTCCAGTTTATTGAAATGTTGTATGAATTTGAACACATATTTGAGTAAAATATTGTTGTGTAATATGTCGATATAATAAAACGCCAAGAAATTTTATAATATTATTTATTGATAGCTTCTGATGTTAACTGGTGTAATCCATTATTTGGTCCTCTTCGTCGAATGTTGTATTACCTGCTTCAACTGTTTCGGTTTCTTCCAGTTCCTTTAACAATCTTGTATAATAGTTCACTGCAGTTGCAGGCATTAGGTCTGATAATTCTTTGAGATCTTTTATTTTTTCCTTAGTTATTGGCAGCAATTGGGAATACTTTGGTTGCAGTGTCTGCTGGGCTAGATTGAATAAACTGACACTGTAGGATTTTTTCCCTTTCTGCAGTCTGATGGGATGGCTATTATCTGGGGTTGTGCGGTATGCAGTAGATATTACGTAGCCTTCTTTGTGTTGAAAGTCAAATATTAACTTTCTTGCATCTGTAAATTTAGTAGTTGTTGATTTCCTAATGACAATGCACGCTTTTAGGACGTCAAAATCGAGAAAATCAGCCTTTTTCATTTCTACAACTAGGAAGCGCTGCGAAACGGCTGTAGTTATGGCCGTAACATAATCTTTTTTGGTGTAAATAATATTGCTGTAATTATTTTTTATATTTTGTTCAATTTGGCCAAATTGAGCATCACAGGGCATTGTCGAGTGACCAGAAAGTAGATAGATGTGTTCAATGTGAAGTAATGATGCGGAGTGAATTTCTCTGAGATACATTAAAACCTAAATTTTACCGTGAAAGAGTGCAGACTAACATCTAATTTTTTGCATAGGTAAAGCAAAGGTTTTAAAGGATAATTATACGACAAAAAACTCATTTTTCGAATTTTGTGGCGTTCGCCCCTTCTCCACCGAACGCGTCATATAGGTTACAGAAAAAAAAATATATATATATATATACACAATAAATGGAGAAACAAACTTAAAGGATTGTGGGAGGGGCACACAGATTTATAAGGAAAAACTATAGATTTTTAGCACAAGATTAAATGAATTGTTTCCAACCAATGTTATAGATAAAATATACAAATTTATACTGGAAATCTGCCTGGGTTTTAGCACTGCTCTTTTTGTATATAAAAATTGAAAAATTATCGATTTTTAGCACAAGATTAAATGAATTGTTTCCAACCAATGTTATAGATAAAAAAATATACAAATTTATACTGGAAATCTGCCCGGGTTTTAGCACTCTGCCCTTTTTTGTATATAAAAATTGAAAAATAAAAGTTAATAGGGTGGCATACAAGTTTACCAAAGATTTAGCATTCTACCTTTCTTATCTAAATCTGTTCTGAAGGAATTCAAAACAACAGGATCGAGTTGAAAAAGACCTTTGCTTATGTTGAAGTTAGTTGTAAGTTGGATAATGGCAGACTCAAGAATATTTCTATTAACAATGTTGCTAGAGTGAAATAAAACTGAAGCATTATTCCAATCAATACAGTGGGATAACTCTGACAAATGGACAAAAAGGGCACTGGACAACTGTCCTGTTCTAACGGAATATTGATGCTGTTTTATACGTGTGTGCAAATCCTTTCCCATCTGACCTATGTAAAAGGAATCACATTGTTTACAACCAATTTTATAGATAATGCCTGAATTATTGGTAGGGCTCTATTACTTATAAACTCTCCAAATGGCTTGTCAAAGTCTCGTCCCCCATTCTCGGAACTATCTCTGATTCACATGTAAAAAATTTGATGGATCTTACTGAAAAATTGAATAATGCACGTACTGAAACTAACGATAGATTGATCAGTTTTGATGTTTGTTCATTGTTTACAAAAGTGCCGATTGACGATATGCTTGACTTTCTCTCCCAAGAATTACATAAGTATGACCTGCCACTACCTTCACACATTGTTTTGGAACTTATTAAGCTTTGCATCAAAGACTGTAAATTCACTTTCAATAACGAGTATTATCAACAAGTTTTTGGGATGGCCATGGGCAATCCCTTGTCGCCCCTCCTCTCCAATATTTATATGGAGTTTTTCAAAATTACTTACATTCCGAGAATCCTGGGGGTTGGCATCCCTTGGTTGCGGTACGTCGACAATATTTTGTGTATCTGGCCCATGAATCGTGACCTGGATAACTTCCTCCTTCAGTTAAATGATCAAGTCCCCTCCATTAAGTTTACTTTAGAAGTGGAACAAGACAATTCAATCCCATTTTTGGATGTGCGTGTACATAGGGAAAGCCCAGGTTTTAAGTTTAGTATCTATCGGGAAAAAAACAAACAATAAATTTGTCCTACGTACACTTTTACTCAGGACATGACCCCCCCCACTAAGAAGGCCATTTTTTCTTCAATGTTTCTCCGCGCCCTTAGGATCGCCAGTCCGGAATACATCGATGCCGAATTAGAAAAAATCAACAGTATTGGAAGTGATCTGTGTTATCCATCTGCGTTTATGGAATCTTGTCTCAACAAGGCAAAACGAACTTTCTATTGTGTCAATAAAAACACTCGTACTTTGTCAAAAAATATTTTAGTACTTCCATTTTTCCCGGGCTTTTTAGGCATTGCTAATGTACTTAAACTTTTTGTAGATAAGAAAGGTAGAATGCTAAATCTTTGGTAAACTTGTATGCCACCCTAACAACTTTTATTTTTCAATTTTTATATACAAAAAAGGGCAATGTGCTAAAACCCGGGCAGATTTCCAGTATAATTTTTTTTTTTTTTTTTTTTTTTTTTTTTTAACAACAACATTGGTTGGAAACAATTCATTTAATCTTGTGCTAAAAATCGATAATTTTTCAATTTTTATATACAAAAAGAGCAGTGTGCTAAAACCCGGGAAGATTTCCAGTATAAATTTGTATATTTTTTTATCTATAACATTGGTTGGAAACAATTCATTTAATCTTGTGCTAAAAATCGATAGTTTTTCCTTATAAATCTGTGTGCCCCTCCCACAATCCTTTAAGTTTGTTTCTCTGTTTATTGTATATATATATATATATATATATATTTTTTTTTTCCTGTAACCTACGGTATAATAGCTGTAACACTCTATGTACTTCAGTGTTCCTGAGGATGTCATTAGACAAAAGCGCTTGAGCACCATTCTGTGTTTCCTTTCCTTCGTGGTTTTATTCATCATATATATATATATATATATATATATATATATATACACAAACTCAGAATGGTTCCCTGAGAACATTATATGTTAACACAGACCGTGCATGGAACAAGGAACTCTTCTGGGAAATTAAATCCACTATAGTCCGAATAAGTAATGATAAATGACAAATACCATAGTTTTTTTCTTTGATTTATTCAACACGACGTGAATGCAACGAGTCTTTTACTTATATAGAGGTTCTGAGTGTAGGGATCTAGGTTTGCTTTAAACCCTAGATCCACGTCCCAAAGCTGGATCCTGTCTGCTTTGCAGATAGCTGGTGAGGGAAGCTATATTTATGGGATCTCTTTGCGAGAGACCCGTTGCCCACGTCGGGCTAAAATCATGAAAAGGAAAAAACTATGGTATTTGTCATTTATCATTACTTATTCGGACTATAGTGGATTTAATTTTCCCAGAAGAGTTCCTTGTTCCATGCACGGTCTGTGTTTAACATATAATGTTCTCAGGGAACCATTCTGAGTTTGTGTATACTAAACGGACGTGTTTCGTGCCTTGAAAAGTGGACGCTCAATGTCCCGGTTGAGGTTTAAGTTTTGGTTTTTTTTTTGGCTAAAAATACAATAGTTACCCCCTTTTTCTTTGATTTATTCAACACGACGTGAATGCAACGAGTCTTTTACTTATATAGAGGTTCTGAGTGTAGGGATCTAGGTTTGCTTTAAACCCTAGATCCACGTCCCAAAGCTGGATCCTGTCTGCTTTGCAGATAGCTGGTGAGGGAAGCTATATTTATGGGATCTCTTTGCGAGAGACCCGTTGCCCACGTCGGGCTAAAATCATGAAAAAGGAAAAAAACTATGGTATTTGTCATTTATCATTACTTATTCGGACTATAGTGGATTTAATTTTCCCAGAAGAGTTCCTTGTTCCATGCACGGTCTGTGTTTAACATATATATATATATATGCTGCATTCCCACAAGGAAAAAAAAAACGATTCCAAGGCCTTTTGTGTATTCAAAGCTACACCTCGTCAGGGAATGATGAGGTGTAGCTTTGAATACACGAAAGGCCTTGGAATCGTTTTTCTTTTTCCTTGTGGGTTTGCAGCATTCATTCATTTCACGTGTTTTATTGTGAAATTCATCCCATATATATATATATATATATATTAGGGTGCATCAAACGCCCTTAGGTTCTTGGATTTTAATGTCTATTCTCTCAAATGTTACACTTGTTGCTAGAAGTGTGTATGCCAGAAATTAATTAAATCGGAGGTGGTCCTGGGTGGCCACCGGTCACTTTTATATTTTTGCGGCAATTTTCGGGGGCCGCGCTATGTAAAAATATCTATTTTTTTTATTTACCAACCAGTTGACTACTTACATTGTTTCTTTTAATATAGAGTTGCTAAGGGGTGATTTACATAACATTTGAGAGAATAGACATTAAAATCCAAGAACCTAAGGGCGTTTGATGCACCCTAAAGGGGTGATTTACATAAAACATGTACCATAAACGAAACTTCACTTATAGTCTAATAATATCCTTTATTGTCTTTCAGAAACAATGGAAGCTGTAACAATGGAAGCTAAGAAGACCAGATTAGCAAGTGCCATTTTTGGTCTTGGCAATGCTCTTACAGAAGGAGATGGTACATTGACAGGAGTCTGCCTCCCAACTTGCCGGCAGGTTCTTCGATGCGTGATGTGGCACATCCAGAAAGAAATATGTGAAGGCAAACAAACACAGCCACTCAAATGGAAATCTGCCAGCATAGTCCTTATCCAGCTGAAAACATTCTACACTAAAGCAAATATTCCTATGCTTTCAGACCATCAATGCTGCAAACTAATACTTGACCTTCTTAATGACAATAACAAATTGCGTCAAATACCTGTTTCTCGCAGAGAATCTCCAAACACTTTGGCTAAGTTGCAATCCATGAATGAACGTCTTGATAAGACCTTTGGTGTATGGACAAAAGATGCAATGACAAACATTAAGAATGAGGAAGATAGAGCATTTTTAGAGTCAATGAAATCTGACAGAGTAGCCTCATTTGGTAGTGTTGACAAGAAGAAAGCTGATAAAGATCGTAGAAAAGAAAAACGCATCTTAGCGGAAGCTTCAAGACGAGAACGTCATGAATCATCCAGTGTACAAGAGATGAAAAGTTCTGTATGCTCTGATGATAGTGCCTCTGCAGATAGCTTGGAAGAAACTGAAGAAGAGGCGATTCCAGAGCTTCAAAGGAAGCGTAGTCACCACAGATCAACATATGCAGGTACGTCTGCCTTTATTCCTCATGATATTCTGAAAAGGCCTTCAGTCGTGTCTGTTGCTACTCGACTAAACATAACTCCTGTTCAACAGGCTGTGCTCACCGAAGCTGTAATTCAAGAGGCAGGAGGTGATCCACGTCGTGTGGCCAAGTCGTATTCAACTGCTGATAAGGCTCGACGATCAATAACAAGTGCTATCGCCAAAGATATTCGAGAAAATTGGATCGCCCCAACAGCTGCAACACTTCACTGGGATGGCAAGCAGATGCATACGCTCACAAACAAGAATGGCAAGGAAGAAAGATTGCCAGTGTTGGTTGGGAATGCCACTGATGTAAAGCTACTGGGAGTGGCTAGATATCCTCGTGGAAGTGATATGTCATCAGGTGACATCATTGCCGAGCACACTTACACGTTTCTACATTCATGGAAGTGCAAACAGTCAGTTGTCAACTTATGTTTTGACACAACAGCATCAAACACTGGACACGTTACAGCTGCCTGTGTTACCATTCAATCAAAACTGGACCGTGCTCTTCTGTGGTGTGCATGTCGCCATCATGTTGGAGAGGTAATCCTGGATCATGTGTTTGACGCTCTCAAAATTGAGACATCAAAGTCTCCAGAAGCATCTTTGTTCCAAAGATTCCAGAAGAATTGGGAACGCATATCGCATGCAAAGGATGAAAGTTTAACCAAAATTGACATTTCAATGTACAATGACGATGCACAACAACTGCTTTTATCCTGCAAAAACAAGGTTTTAAGCACAATCCGCACAAGCGCTTCATACTGTAGGGAAGACTACAAGGAAATGGCACAACTCTGCCAGGTAGTCCTCGATGATGATGTCACAAAACAAGGAACACTCCACAGACCTGGGGCCATGCATAAAGCAAGGTGGATGTCAAAGATTCTTTATTCCATCAAAATATGCCTACTTGAAGAGCAAATTTCTGTACTACCTCGAGGAACTGTAACAACCAACATCAATAGGAAAACTGAAGGAGTTTGTTGTTTTTGTTGTTTATATTTATTGTGATTGGTGGCTCATATGTCAGTCTGCTTCAAATGCCCCATGGTTTGATTTGTGCTTATACAAGACTCTGCTCAACTATAAAGCTGTCAACTCAATCATTTCAGTCAGCGCTGTGAAAGCCTTTGATAGACATTTGTGGTATTTAACCCCAGAACTGGTTGTTTTGGCACTGTTCAGCAATGCAGTACCTCAAAAGGAGTGTCGTGCCCTTGCAGATGTGTTACTGGCCATACAACCAGATGAAATGCCAAGCACTCCAAAACACCGCTACGGTTCTGGATATGGCAAACCGTCATTTCCAAAAATTACAGAAGCGACAACCCTGGCTGATCTTGTGAATGAGGACTCGTGGTTTACAGTGAACCTTCTTCACCTTTCTCGAGGATAGTTTTCTTATTCAAAAGGTTGGGGAACCTACGAGGTTGGACAGTATTTTAGATTTAGTAATAACTACGGATGATAGGCTAATTACTGATCTTCAAGTAATAGAACTGTTGAGCAATAGCGATCACAATATGGTAGAGTTTGTCCTCTCAGTAAGTCACTCGAAGCCAACTAACTCGACTAAAATTCCTAACTTCCAGCACGCAGACTTTAGTAAATTTCGAAATAAATTTTCACACGTCAATTGGGAAAACGTAATGGGGAACTTCCAACGGTTCTGGATATGGCAAACCGTCATTTCCAAAAATTACAGAAGCGACAACCCTGGCTGATCTTGTGAACGAGGACTCGTGGTTTACAGTGAACCTTCTTCACCTTTCTCGAGGATAGTTTTCTTATTCAAAAGGTTGGGGAACCTACGAGGTTGGACAGTATTTTAGATTTAGTAATAACTATGGATGATAGGCTAATTACTGATCTTCAAGTAATAGAACCGTTGAGCAATAGCGATCACAATATGGTAGAGTTTGTCCTCTCAGTAAGTCACTCGAAGCCAACTAACTCGACTAAAATTCCTAACTTCCAGCACGCAGACTTTAGTAAATTTCGAAATAAATTTTCACACGTCAATTGGGAAAACGTAATGGGGAACTCCAACGCAAAACTAATGTGGGAATCGTTCATAACGGTATTTAGGACTATAAATGAGGAATGTGTACATTACAAAATTAAGCGTGCGAAAGTAAACAACAAGCCCTTGTGGTTTACTTGTAGAGTAGGAGACATTATAAAGAGTAGAGATAGGGCTTATAGGCTATATAAGTGCGATAAAGATAATCTGTTGTTACGAAACAACTACATATCTCTAAGGCGTGAAGCTAAAAGTGTAATAAAAAAGTCAAAATGCGAATTTGAAATCTCCATAGCTCGTGATGGTAAAGAAAACCCCAAGCGATTCTTTCAATACGTCAATAATAGAAATCCAGTAAAAAGTGTCTTAGGTCCATTAAAAAATGTAAATGGAAATCTAGTCTCTGAAAACAAGGAAATGGCTACCTTGCTAAACGAATTTTTTGTCAGTTTTTACTATAGAAGATGTAACGAATATCCCTACGGTCATAGACATAATACCTTTTGATAATAGGTAATATTTTGGATAACATTGTCGTTAGTGAAGGGGAAGTAATGCGCTATATTGATAAAATGAAAACGCGTAAATCACCGGGTCCGGATTCCATATATCCCATACAACTAAAAGAATTAAAAGATAGCATTGTTGTGCCGCTAACAAAGATTTTTAATGCGTCTATTTCTGAGGGGTGCGTACCAGATAATTTCAAGTTAGCAAACGTAACACCAATCTTTAAGAAAGGCGATAAAGGTGCAGCGGGAAATTATAGGCCAATCAGTTTAACGTCTGTTGTAGGTAAGCTTTTGGAATCAATAATTAGGGATCGTATAGTCGAACACTTAGGATACCATAAACTTGTTAGAAATACGCAGCATGGATTTAGGTGAAACAAATCTTGCTTAACTAATCTTTTAGAATTTTTTCAAAGCGTGGTTGACGTTTACGATAGACATCGGGCGGTTGATGTAGTGTATTTAGATTTTCAAAAAGCGTTTGACACCGTGCCGCACAAAAGACTCATTGAAAAAACTAAGGCTCATGGAATCAGGGGTGTAGTAATAAATTGGCTAGAAGAGTGGTTGCGAGGCAGGAAACAGAGGGTAGTCATTGATGGAGCGGAGTCGTGCTGGGCTAATGTAGCGAGTGGCGTTCCTCAGGGTTCTGTATTGGGCCCCTTGCTTTTTCTTATATATATTAACGATTTAGATGTCGGCCTAGTCAGTACAGTTTCAAAGTTTGCGGATGACACGAAGCTGGGTGGTAGGGCGATTAATGACGAAGATAGAGGTAAAATTCAGGAAGATCTGAATAAAATCGTTGATTGGTCAGTCACATGGCAAATGAGATTTAACGTTGATAAGTGCAAAATTTTGCATATAGGTTCGCGTAACGGTAAATTTGCGTATAGTATGTCAGGGAAAGATTTAACAAGCATAGAGCAGGAAAAAGATTTAGGAGTTATAGTCACTGGTGATTTAAAAGTAGCGAAACAAAGTACAGCAGCGGTCAATAAGGCGAACAAAGTGTTAGGTTTTATAGCTCGAAATTTTGAGTACAAATCGCGCGATATTATAGTTCCACTTTATAAATCATTAGTTAGACCCCATTTGGAGTACGCGATCCAATTTTGGAATCCGTATATGCGCAAAGATATAGACAAAATCGAAAGTGTTCAAAGACGAGCAACTAAGATGATTCCGTCGCTTAGGTCAAAGTCGTACGAGGATAGGCTTAAGGAGTTAAAATTGACAACACTCGAGACCAGGAGGTTAAGGGGTGATCTAATCCAGGTTTTCAAAATTATGAATGGGTTCGATAACGTAGATAGAGATAGCTTTTTCGAAATATCTCAATATAATAGGACTAGAAATAACGGGTGTAAGTTGACAAGTAGAAGGTTCGAGACAGCAGTTGCGAAAAACTTTTTTACGCATAGAGTAGTAAATAGCTGGAATAGTTTGCCGGTAGAAGTAATTAGTAGCACGTCTATAAACATGTTTAAAAATCGATTAGACGCATATGTTGATAGAAAGGGTATAGTTTAAGGTAGTAAAATTAAGGCTTTCTGGGGATAGATCCCACAGCTCAACACAAGTGTTGTGGGATATAGCGAGGCAGCGTCTTGGGTTAGGGGATACTCTCTGTCCTTACACACCCCATTTAAAGAGATTCCTCTGCCGAGCGGTGCCCCCCATAGTACTGTGAGGTATTGGAAAACTCATGATCTTCACTTGCCCCACAAACACCTTTAAATGGGTGCACACACATTTCTACATTACTGTACAGTCTTTACAGCCACACCTACTCTTTTTCTCGTAAGTGTATATATTGTAATGTATATGATTGTAAATTTTGACTTGTCCGCTATCGATATGGACCGTGACTTGATGGATACCGTAATGAAATTGACTGGATTCTTTGGATCCGATATATTTGCATGTCCTTTATAAATAGATATAGAGTGTAACATATTTGTGGATAGTAGTCTATTATGACTTGATCCTCTGGATCAGAGATTCTATCTTTAGTTTTAAATCGATAATTAATTAGTTTTAAATTGATAATTATTTAGTTTCGTAAAAATTGGTCGTTGCCAATTTACCGGCAGTTTTTACATAAATTTCTTATGTTCTTGTGGTTCGGAACCCACGTAAAATTGTAGGTCCCCTCCGCCACCACGGAGGACATACACAATACACGAACACAGTTAGGTAGACCAGCCATGAGTGGATCCTAGGGCCTTTGTTGGTCTGAAACATTATAACATTATAACCTGGATATGACCTTCCGAACAGAGGATGTTGACAATTGGCAGAACAATGACCACTTCAAGGCAGCCAAGTCCATTGTGGATGGGTTAAATGTTGTGAATGACCCTGCGGAGAGAGCAGTAAAGCTCACAACTGATTTTGTCTCAGCTGCAAGAGGAGAAGACCACTTCCAAAATCTTCTTCAAGTGGTTGAATGTGACCGCAAAGTGAGGCCAAATTTGCGGAAACGAGCAAAGTTGGAGTAGTGACATTGGCGTTGTGTTTTATACATTTTCAACTTTCAATCAATGTAAGTATAGTAATACCGAATATTTGTATATTAGTATTATAAGTAATACCGAATATTTGCTGAATATTCGGTGCATCACTACTAAATATATAAAAGTGGCCGGTGGCCACCCAGGACCACCTCCGATTTGATTTATTTTTTGCATACATACTTCTACCAACAAGTGCAACATTTGAGGGAATAGACATTAAACTCCAACAACTGTTTGAAACTCATGGGGCGTTTAATGCACCCTAATATATATATATATACATATATACATACAGGAATACCCCACTTTACGAATTATTCCGTTCCTAGCGCCCGTTCGTATAGCAGGTGTTCGTAAAGCAGAGCATTATTTCCCATACATATAATGTTATATTTTGGGTTACGTTTTTTTCTTAAAAAATCGAAAAAAAAAGGTTATAAAACAGCAAATTTTGCAGAAAAAAATGTTTATTAACATAGAAATGAAAGCAATGAACAAAGAAATAATACAAACGAAAGTAATGAACAAAGAAATACAATAAAAATGTAAGCAATGAACAAAGAAATAGTACAAAACATTACATATGCAAATTTAGTTTTCATTAATAGATGCGTCAGTAGACATGCTTTTGGATTCGTTTCTTCTGATTAACGTCACAGTCTTTACTATCACTCTTTCGTTTTGGCATAATTGATGATGGGTACTGTAATTGCAATGTACGAAAAGAATATCAGTGAAACACTTAGCGTGCGCGAGAGTGAATAAAGCACAAACTCTCTTGTCAAAGCGCACATATAAACTGACAACAGCTGCGTTGCCACAGTGCAAAGTGAGCTAAAAGCGAGCTAACTTGGCACCGCTGTAATGCAGAATACGTAATAGAGTACAGTACAGTACAGTATGGTATGCGCGACGTAAGCATATTATTTTTGTCTTAAAATCGAGCTAACTAAGCACTGCTGTAATGCAGTATATTAGATTGTGGTATGCGCGACATACGCATTTTATTTTTGTCTTTTATATTTCTTCATTTAATTTTTTATTTAGCGCAAATACAATTTCGTAAACCCGGGGTTTCGTAAAACGAAGCATCGTAAAGCGGGGTATTCCTGTATATATATATATATATATATATATATATATATATATATATATATATATATATATATATATCCGCGCAAGGGGGTTCTAAGCTCGTGCTCTTTGTGCTCGTTTGTACGTGCTTGTTCCTGGAGGTTTCACGTGCGCCCTCCCGGCCCTAGCACCCAAGGATGATGGGGCTCGACCCTGCAGTCCTTGTCATCCTTGGTCTTTTTCCACTTCGACTGTCCCCTCCACCCTTTCTTTTTCCTCTGTCTTTCCTCTCACTTTTTCTTTGTTTTTCCGCTGAGATATGCCCTTTTAAATAGAGGCGAATCGGTTCTTCCCGAACTTAAAAAAAAAAAATATATATATATGCCCAGTTAGGTTCATTGAATGCCCAGTTAGGTCAACTGTATGCCCTTGACAATTGGTTAGGTTTAGTCGTGATATTTTCGTTAAAACTAATGAAAATATCACGACTAAACCTAACCAATCATCAAGGGCGTACAGTTGACCTAACTGGGCATTCAAATTTTATCCTATGTAAATAATGGTTCTCTATTTATTATATGTTTGCAATAAATAATAAATTTGTTGTTATTGTTTTCTTATCTTATTTTAGTTAATTTGCAGAGTTTAAACTTTCAGGGTGGATATAGATGAAAAGATCAACATTGGGGTGGTAATTGATGAAGAGAGTATGAGTTGCCCTAGGTATGAGTTGTCTGGTCATGCTGTGGTGGCTATGTACCCATTCTTGAACTGACTTTACTTTCTTTTTCTGTGGTGTTTTGAATGCTAGTACTGAAGCAGTTGATGTTTTACTTGTGTTTGTTTCATCGTCAGAAAGCATCAATTCTTCATGCACTTCATCTGAATGGCTTGATGACACAGAAGGTATGGAAAAAATAGGTCCTGCTCCAACCAGAGTAGGCTAGGCACAACCTAGGCTACGTTGGAGATGGAAGACCTAGGCCAAAGATGAACCAGCCTAGCTATTTGTCCATAAATAGGACTTCCATACTCTTTTGTTAAACAACTACAGCTGAAATGTCAGCTTATTTAACCTAAATTTAATAACTGAAGGGAAATTTATGAACTACTTACCTTGAAATTTTATATAAGTTTTATTTCTTGACACCAATAATGAACATTTTTATTCTGGCTTCTTTCATCTCGCGCCTCCTCGTCCTCCCTCCTATTATGCTTATTAAGCTTATCCCGATCTTTTTCTTCTTCCCAAAACCATGTTGCCATTTCTAGCTATGGGATCTTTTTTTCTTTTCATCCCATATTTGTTTCTTCGTTGGTGTCTTTGATTTTTCTCAGCAAGAGTTCGTTCTCCTTCTGATTTATTTTTTATTGTTATTATTATTTTTTTTTTATGTCAATATCGCTTATCCAAGATTAGGTGGGTCTTCCATTTTGGTACTCCCAAATTTTCCACACATTGGGGCCAGCCAGAAAGGAAAAATTGCATGTGAAACCCAATTTTTTCTTTAATATTTGTTAACCCATCTTAGATTACCTATAATTTATGTTTTATTTGTTATTCCATTTTTGTTTTTCCTCACTTTTTAATATAAAAAGTGTAGCATTTTATAAAGTCCTCACTCTTTCCAAAATGAAAGGGTGTTGCATTTTAATTTATTTTCCATAGGAAATATTACAATACTCCAGCCCTTATCTTTTGTTGTAACATCTGCCTAGCTCGTAGAGCAGTTGAACGTTGTGGTCTACTATTTGTGGTATAGGTTATTGTAGTAGTAGGACTAGTTACATCATTTATTGAACAGGTTAGGTTTGGTATAGTTTGGGTCAAATTTTGATCATCATCAGAATCTATTATAGATTCCTCTTCATGATCATTTTTGTTAACAGTAGTTGGTCCTACTTTTAGGGGGTATAAGAGTGATACATCTCTTATAGTTTCACCTGAAGCAGTTTTAAGTTTTACAACCCTGGTTAATCCATCTTCCCCAGTTTTTAGTTCTAAAACTCTACCTAATGGCCAACACTGTCTTGGTGTATTTTGTCTAATTAGAACTACATCTCCTACCCTGATTTCATTAACCCAGTCTTTGTTTTGTATATATTTATGCCTTTCTCTCAACCCAACAAGGTATTCATCACTCCATTGCTTTTTAAATTTTGTTTTTATATTTGTTATTTGTGATAATCTATTTTGCAAATCATGATTATTATCACTCCAAGGTGGATCATCCAAGGAGATATTGTAATCAGGTAGAAGGTTAATGACTTCTCCCTTAATCAAATGATTTGGGGTGAGAGGCTCTACATCATTAATATTATCCCCTACATAAGTAAGAGGTCTGTTATTGACAACATTCTCAATTTCACTAATGAGAGAGAGAAGTTCAAAGAATTCAATTTGTTTTTTACCTATTGATTTCTTTAGGCAATTCTTTATTGTTTGGATATTCCTTTCCCAGGTTGCTCCATACCATGGTGACGCAACAGGGATGTATTTCCATTTTATTTTATTTTGTAGATATGGTATGTGAATTTTGTAATATGTCATTTATTTGGTTTTCACCAGCCTTGAAATATGTTGCATTATCTGTCCAAACAATTTTGGGTACAAAATGCTTAGCACAAAATCTTCTAAAGCTATAGACAAATGATTCTGCGGAGAGATCACTCACTATGTCTAAGCTGACTGCTCTAGAAGATGAACATGTGTAAAGTATGATGTACATTTTTTGTTCTGTTGTTCCCAGACCAACAGTCAAACTTCCTGTATGGTCTATGCCAACTGTTTCAAAAGGCCTATTAAAGGTGACTCTCTCTGTTGGCAAATCAGGAGGATTGGTCTTCCTGAAAGATCTGGAATGAATCCTTTTGCAGGTGACACAGTTATTCAAAACTGTCTTTACAGTCATTCTGCCTTTGGGTATCCAATACAACTTTCTAATGGCATTTAATGTTTGTGGAACACCCATGTGATAAAGTTCATTGTGTTTCTCTCTAATAATTAGGGTTGTAATGTGATGGAACCTAGGAAGAAGAAGGGGTTGTTTACTGTTATATGTATTTGTGATTTGTTTAATCTACCCTTACATCTTAATAAGCCATCTTTGTCAATGTAAAGATTCAAGTTTATTACCACAGAGGGTACTTTGTTCATTTGTTTACCAATTGTTAGAAAATCTATTTCATTTTTGTATTCTCTTTGTTGTATGTGGTTAATCCAATATTTGGTAGCTAGACTTGTATACATTTCATTATCATTATTTCTGTTTATTTATTTTCTTTAAACAGTTGTGAATGAATCTGAGACAGTAAGATGTTACCCTTACAAGTTTGCCAAAGTCAGAATAATTGTTATAATCTAATAGTGGCTCAACTTTATTTGTGGTTATCATGTTAAGCTTTACATTAATTTGTTCTGCTGGCCACATTGTTTCATCCTGAATGAATTCAGGTCCATGAAACCAATTTTTGTTGAATTTTAGTAATTTACAGGATAATTCTCTTGTAAGAAAGTCTGCAGGATTTTGTTTTGTTGGAATGTATCTGAAGGTTATGTCAAAATTTTGTCTAGCTTCTTTAATGTCTCTTAATCTGTTACGGACAAAGATGTTTTTTGAGTTTAACTCATCAGAATTGATCCATGCCAAGCAGATTTGACTGTCAAGCCAAATATATGTATTTGTGATGTTTACATCATGGTAGACTTCATGGAGAAATCCTGTTATTTTTACAGCTAGATAACCTGCAAGTAATTCAAGCTGAGGAATAGTTTTCTTTTGTTTTAAGGGTGTTACTTTCCCCTTGGCATAGATCAAATGGCTGCCATCCTCACCTACAAGGTAAACGCAACAGCCATACACCTTTTCACTGGCATCGCCAAATACATGCAAGGTTTGAGGTGTATCTCTGTGTCCACAAACTCTGGGAATATTTATGTTTTGTAGTTTATTGAGATCTTTAGCTAACCTTTTCCAGCTATCTTGTTGTTTATTGGTTATAGGATCATCCCAGTCTACTTTCTGTTTCCAAAATTCTTGTAAAAGAACCCTGGATCTGATAGTAGAAGGAAGGAGTAAACCCATAGGATCAAGTATTTTTGAACTTTAAGATAAGATCTTTCTTTTTGTGTTAGCTGTTGTATCTAAAGTGTAGCCTTTTGTGCAGAGTGAGTCATGAACTTTAGAATCTGAGTTCAAATCCCAGATCATGCCTAATGTTTTCACCCTGTTTGTTGGTTCTGTCAATCCTTTGTCTTCTGATTTTATTTTTTGATTTAGTCTCTCATTATTTGTGATCCACTCTCTTAATTCAAAATTACCTTCTTTCATTATTTTATCTGCTTTTATGTAAACTTCATTTAATTCTGACTCTGTTTTGGTTGATCCTACAAGGTTATCTACATAGAAGTGATCTTTCAAGAACTGAACAGTTAAATCATTTTCATCATACAAATTTAAGTGATGTTTGATGGTTAAAGTCAGTGAACTAGGACTTGCATTTGCTCCAAACAAAACCACATTAAATTTAAATGTTTTAAACCCTTTATTTAAGTCATATGGATCATTAAACCACAAGAATCTTAGTTGATCTTTGTCATAGTCATTTTTCAGATGAATTCTCAAAAAAGCTTTGCTTATATCACTTTGAACTGCATAGTCATCTAATCTAAATCTTAGAAGGATTTTTACAAGGTCTGAAATAAGATTAGGCCCCTCTATGAGACAGTCATTCAAGCTATGCTTATTGTCATCGTTAAGGCTACAGTTATACACAACTCTAAGTTTTGTTGTGGGTTAGGGTGCCACTTATTTGGGGTGTTTTTCATTTTTTGGGAATTTCTATCAGGATGGGCGCATTTCTGGTGTCATTCCGTCTAAAAACATTGTGTGTAAAATATTTTTGAAATAAAATAATAATTAGAACTGCCTCAACGAGGTCAAAGTTTATACTTTTTGTCGAAAAGTACTCATGGCGTTCTGTTATCATGTCAGTTTTCGTTTCGATAGCTGCTGTAGTTTCTGAGTTGAAAAATGATAACAGACAGACAGACGGATGGTCAGAGTCGTTGGTTTAGTCTTCCGCACTGGTGTACAGAAGACTAAAATGAGGTATTATACAGGGTGTAACACGAGTTTATCCAAATATTGATACAGGCGAAAGAACATGTTATTCTAAGTAGAAAATGGGTTGGGACGAGTTTTGCCAATACTAACAGTGTTTCATTCTCTTTTTCAGTGAGTTCTGAAACGACGTGATGGCTTCTGCAACAAGATCTAAAACAGCAGTCTATCTCCTGGGGACCGTGGACCACAGCATCACAGGAAGCATGCTGCCTACGGGAAAGCAGGTGCTTCAGTACTTTTTCCACCTTCACCTTGACGTCAAGAAGCCGATCAAGGAAGCAGCCGCTGAGACAGTGACCGCAGTCAAGGAATTCTGGGAGCGTCCCGTATTCCTACGCAGAAAGACCAACGCGCAAGGGACAAGGTTCTCCGAATGTACGAGAAGTGGCGGGCTCTGAACAAGAACTCGAAACGGCGCACTGTGACCCAAATCAGGAACGAGGCCGAGTTCCTCTCATCCCTTGACCGCCTCTTCGACATCGCACACGAACAGGCGATGTCGATGATCACAATCGAAGAGGACAGGGAGTTCCTGATGGGACAAAGGGCCGAGGTGCGGCGCGGCCGCATCTCCTCCACACGTGACATGACGCTGCACACTGAGGAGGAGCGTGCGAGGAGACAGGAAGCGGAAAGGAGCCGCCGGCAAGATGATGAAAGGGCGAACAGAGAGAGCCGAGAAGAACTCGTCGAACTGGCATCGAGCTCCAGCTCAGGTGCAAGCAGCCCGACTCGGTCACCGACACGGCGTCGTCGCCGAGAAGAAGAGGAAGAGCTCTCTCTCCCGGGCCCGTCCACGTCGAATGCAGAAGCATCTACGACCCCTTTACCACCCAAGCGATTCCGCGCGTCGAAAAAGATGATCACCCCTGATCTCTCCGCAGCGATGGATCGGACAAAACTTACCGACCGAGAAGGTGTTTTTTTGCTGTCGGCGGCTGCGAGGAGCTTGGGCCACGACCCTGAGGAGCTGGTCTTGAACCGCGAATCCTCCCGCCGCGACCGAGCAAAGTTCCGTGCTATGGCAGCAGCGGAAATGAAGGCAGCCTTCCATCCTACTGTGCCGCTGACCGTTCACTGGGACGGGAAAATCGTACCAGCGGCTGACGGAGGCCCTGCTGAAGATCGCCTTCCAGTTCTGGTGTCTGGGGAGAACGTCGACAAGCTTCTGGCTGTGCCCAGCCTCCCCGACGGCACCGGCCGCGCCATGGCGGAAGCCGTCCTCTCTGCCCTCGAGGATTGGGACATCAAGGGACGGATCTGTGCCCTCTCTTTTGACACCACCGCCTCAAACACAGGACTCTCAGGAGGAGCTTGCTATATCATTGAGCAGAAACTCGAGAAGACAGTGCTTCATTTGGCTTGCCGCCACCACATCCACGAACTGGTGTGCGAGAATGCATTCACGGCGTGCCTCGGTCCCTCTACTGGTCCTGACATCCTCCTGTTCAAACGATTCGCTGCCCAGTGGGACTTCATCGATCAAACCAAAGCGAAGCCCTTCGAGGATGGAATCATGCCGCAGCACCTGAAGACGTCCGCGACGACCTGCTGATCGAATTCAGCCGCCTCCTCGACGGTCAACATCCACGTGATGACTACAGGGAACTTCTGGAGCTCTCTGTAATTGTGCTGGGCGGTCCGAACAAGCGGGGTGCCCGGTTCGCTCGTCCCGGCGCCTTCCATCGCGCGCGCTGGATGGCAAAAGTCATCTATGCCATCAAACTGTTCCTGTTCCGGGAACAGTTTCAGATGTCGTCAGGCGAAGCGGCTGGAATCCGGCGATTCACCATCTTCGCCGTGTCCATCTACGTGACGGCCTGGTACAAAGCGCCGCTCCCGGCAACGGCCCCAGCCGCGGACCTCGCGCTGCTCAAGGCCCTCGTCTATTATCCGGACTCAGCGGTGGCCAAGGCGACGGCGACAGTCTTCGCCAGGCACCTATGGTACTTGAGCGAGCGCCTCGTCACCCTGGCCATCTTCGACGAGGGTATCGACTTGGCGACAAAGCGGGAGATGATTAAAGCGATGGAAGAAGAGGAAGGATCGGAGGATCCCCCGCGGCGTATCAATGTGGACCTGTCCACCGCCTCAATCGCCAACAATACATTGGCCAAGTTCACAACGACTACATCAAAGGAGTTCTTCAAGGTTCTGGACATCAGCACCGCCTTCCTGCTCAAGGATCCGGAGGAGTGGCGGACGGACCCAGCCTTCATCGCCGCATCCCGCCGAGTCCAGGCCCTTCAAGTTGTCAATGACTTCGCGGAGCGCGGGGTGGCGTTGATGCAGTCTTTCAACCTGGCCCTTACCAAGAGTGAAGACCAAAGGCAGTTCCTCTTACAAGTGGTCGAGAAGCACCGCTGTGACTTCCCAACCGCCCGCAAGTCCACCGTGACCTCTGCAAAGTAGGCAACAATGAGAGGGAGATGGGCGCCCATGATACCCCCCCCCCCCCCCCTTGAGGGGCTAATACTCGAGTTGAGGGGGACCTAGAGTTGAAAGTATGATGAAGTCCCGTTATATGTTTTAGGTCAAGATTAGTAGCTTGAACAAACTAGAAGTGATATTTTATTTGCTAGAGGCATAGAACATCATGATCTAAAATTTCTACTTTTCGAGAAAATATACAAACTTTGACCGTATTGAGGCAGTTCTAAATATTGTTTTATTTCAAAAATATTTTACACACGATATTTTTTGACAAAATGGAACCAGAAACGCGCCCGTCCCGATAAAAATTCAAACTTTCGAAAATAAGTGTCACCCTATTGTGGGTGCATCCTTTCTATAGACTCCTGTGTGAGTAAGATAATGGCAGTTGTCTTTTTTTAAAGGGGTGATCTTTAACTTCCTCAATGAAGCCTTTTTCTAGCTGGTCCTTGAAAACATCATCACACATTTTAATTCTATTGTCATTTTTTAATCTTTTCATCAAATTATAGAGATGACCTTTAGCTACTTTCAGATTATCATTTAATTTTGGACTATTGATCTTCCAAGGTAGTTCAATTGAATAATGGCCATTTTCATACATGATGGTATTTTCAACCATTAATTGATTTTCATCTGTATGATCACCATCTTGCATCCCCACTGACTCTAATAGCCAGAGCTGTTGTACACCTTTATCTAATTCTTCAGTTGTTAATGATTTATTTAATATTTCAATATTTATGTCATTATTTGAGTTGTGTAAGACCTTGTCATGATAGGTCGAGTTTGTTAGTCATATATTTTTATATTTCATTGTTATTTTATATTTATCTGTGTGTCCCAGTGGAGCTATACCCCAGTGAGTATCTAGAGCCATCCCATCTCCTATTCTGACTATGCCCTTCTGAATTAAGTGAATATAATCAGCTCCAATTAACATTTGAACATTATGTATTGTATCATCATTTAAATTTCTATCTGCAATTTTATATTTTTTTTTAAGTTGTTGTATTACTTGTTTTAAATTTGGTATTTTAAATTTTTGTTGACCAACTTGTTCAATGACTACTGCTTCTATGTTTAGTGTTTTATTCTCTGTGGGTATATCCAGATTTAAATTGACTGTACTATATTTTTCTTTCTGTTCATTTTCTTTGACAAATGATGTTATACACAATTCTTGTTCATTTTTATGAGTTTGTAGGCCTAATTGATTAACTAATGATTGATCTACAAATGTTTGTTGGGAACAAGAATCTATTAGACATCTTATAGGAGTTGTCCCACCTTTTTTATTTTTTAAATCCAAGGTTATTGTAGGTAGGAGTACACTAGAATTTTTATTGACATTATTTATTGATACGTGTCCATTAAATGTTTTTTCATTTTTCTGTGTGTTTTGTTTATTTGAATTTTTAAATGAATCACAAAGACAAGAGACATGATTTAAACTTCCACAATTAACACATTTGAATCTTATTTTTGTTTTGCAGTCTTTGTTAGTATGTCCTGCAGCTGTGCATTTAGTACAAAGGTTTAACTGAGAACGCCTGTTTATCCGGGATTCTAAGTCTACATATTTAGTACATCGTGTGCTATTGTGATCATCAGCCGAACAAAATTTACACTTACGTACAAATTCTGTCGTAACATTAAAATTTTGTAGTGTAGGAGTTAAACCTATCACTTTTTGTTCTGATTTGTCTTTTTGTTGTTATTGTGGCTTTGGTTTTGTTTGAATTTTCTTTGTTTGGTTTATTTGTGAATCAATCTTTGTTTGGTTTATTTGTGAATCAATCTTTGTTTGTGAATTAATCTTTGAAGATTTGTACATTGACAAAACATTTGGAAATTCATTCCTTATTTCACCAAGGGTAGGGCATGTATTTCCTGTTATTCTTTGGAAAATATCCCTAATTTGGGTAGGTAAACAATCAAATATTATGGCTTGGATAAACCATGCTGATTTCTCTAGATCTATGTCATTATTTTGTAGATGACCTAACATGCATTCAATTTCACAATAGAAATTGTACAGATCCTGATGGTTATCCTTGGCTGGTTTTATAGTTTTTAATTTTATTGCTAAATCATTTACTATTTCTTTTCTATTTAGGAAATTTCTTTCTAGTAATTTGAGAGCTATTTTATACAAGCTGCCTATTGCCAGTAAGGTATCAACCAGTTTTAGGGCTGGGTCCTTTAAATAATTAAGCAGATAACTGAATTTGTCAACATCAGATATATAATCTTTGTTGCCAATTAAACTATCAAATTTTTCCAGAAAAGACTGAAATTTTGTTCAATCACCCTCAAATATTGGTACTTGTAATGTTGGTAACTTGGCTTTTAGTTGTTTATTGTCATCATTAGAAATGGATGCATTTCTGAAGGCCTCAATCAAACTTTGATTTGTAGCTTCTAAGTTATTTGGTAGATTATCTAAAGCAGCATATAATTCATTTATGTGAGAATCTATTTCAAAAATATTCTGTTCTTGTTCACACAAAAGTGCTGTGTATGTCTCTTCACCAACATTTAACCCATCAGTTTCTGTAATAATTTCCTCATCTATAATTATTATTTCCTGTTTAATTCTATTTAAACCACCCAAAATAGTATCATAATCACTTTTATTTGGATTTTCTTTGCTATTAAAGCTAGTTAAAAGCCTGGTGATGACTCCCTTCCTTGCTGAGCTCTTCCTTTTTAATCAGAGGTGGGGAGTTGGCCAAAAAAATTCTGACTCCTGACTCCCGACTCTTGAGTCAGTTTTTTGAAACTAACTCCTGACTCCCTGCAATAATTCTATACACTACAGTATTATAGCTGTAGCATTAACCTAATCCTCTTTTCCCATTGGAGAGGGTTAGGGGTCCAAATCTGTATATGTAAGACCTAAGAAGGCCCTCAAACAGAGTCGGGTGAGATGAGCAGACTATCACAAGCCTCAACCCTATGACAGAGGCATTGCACTTAGCTTTAAAGATACACCCTAAGGTACTAAAGGATTTAGCAGAATAAATAATAAATCTCAGTCTTAATTAAATTTTATTTTGCTTGATATGTAGATATAAAAATAAATAAATCTTTATAGCAACTAAAATAATTTCTTTCCAATAAATTCCTTTTGAAAATAAAATACATATATAGTCTATCTAATTTAAACCAAATGAAATTGGCCAGAGCTTCAATATAAAAAATAGTTTACTAAATAATATATTTTTTATTAACATATTATAAAGTTAAATATGGATAATAATATTGAAGTTTTAAAATCATTATCTGATAAATTTTTCTACAAAATGCAAAAATATACAAATCATTTAAGAGTTGGGAGTCGTTTATTTTTACCGACTCCGACACCGACTCCTCTAAAAAACTCAAAAAAAGGGCCAACTCCCGACTCCTAACTCCTAACTCCCGACTCCGACTCCCCACCTCTGTTTTTAATGATTTAATCTTTGCCTCAATTGCTTCACATTCAGCCATATTTTGTTTATTTTATTTTTCCAAAAATAAGTCCCCAAAATTCTAAAACTCTTTCAACTCTATAAATGAGCTTTATTTTTTATTATTGATACAATACTTAAGCTTTATTTTGGTTAAATAGGCTAGGCTTCAGATTACCCTTATTCTAGAATTTTACCACATTTATGGCCAAATTATAAGTTTTGAAGTATTTGAATTATTTCTTATTTTTATTTTTAGTTAGGGCTTCGTAATTTATTATTATTTATATGTAGTAAATATTTGAAAAAGCCAAACATGGAATAAATTCTGTTCAGATATCAAAATGTTTGATAAGGCGTAATTTTATTTTTTTTTTGTTTGTTTTAATTTTATTTTATTCAAGGTTAAGGTTTTCACAGCAAATAACCCTTCCCCGCATGGGCCACCATTTAGATATGGAAAAAATAGGTCCTGCTCCAACCAGAGTAGCCTGAACACAACCTAGGCTACGTTGGAGATGGAAGACCTAGGCCAAAGATGAACCAGCCTAGCTATTTGTCCATAAACAGGACTTCCATACTCTTTTGCTAAACAATTACAGCTGAAATGTCAGCTTATTTAACCTAAATTTAATAACCGAAGAGAAATTTATGAACTTACCTTGAAATTTTATATAAGTTTTATTTCTTGACACCAATAATGAACATTTTTATTCTGGCTTCTTTCGTCTCGCGCCTCCTCGTCCTCCCTCCTATTATGCTTATTAAGCTTATCCCGATCTTTTTCTTCTTCTTCCCAAAACCATGTTGCCATTTCTAGCTATGGGATCCTTTTTCTTTTCATCCCATATTTGTTTCTTCATTGGTGTCTTTTTAATTTTTCTCAGCAAGAGTTCAAGTTCTCCTTCTGATTTATTTTTTATTGTTATTTTTTTTTTATGTCAATATGGCTTATCCAAGATTAGGTGGGTCTTCCATTTCGGTACTCCCAAATTTTCCACAGAAGGCTTAGGTGAAGGGTTTTCATAGCCTAATGATGTAACTCGTTTAGGGCATTTATTTAAATGGGCTTTTATCCATTCAATTTTACCACTTATTTCAGTGCTACAATACTTACATATAACTTTATTTGTTCCTTCTACACTTAACACTTCATTCCATTCACCCTTACTTTTTCTTCCTACACCTGCTACACATGGCATTTTTCTTTGTAAATAATATGTTCAATTTTATATTGTAACTAGACCTATAGTTTATTCATTAATTATAATAAAGATTTTTAATATATATATATATATATATATATATATATATATATATATATATATATATATATATATGTGTGTGTGTGTGTGTGTGTGTGTGTGTGTATAATACACTATAAAATTATTTTACATTCAATCTTACACACAAAAATATTAATAATTATAGCTGACAGCTATCAAATAAAATATACTGTAGTGTACAGTAATTAAATAATAGTTACAATCAAGTGTGTCAAGTGCTGATGCCTGACACTATTTGTTAACAAACTCTTTTTCTCACTACTGGGAACCACCTGAATACTGTACATTGCATTATTTGATCCTTACTGACTAACCCTGAAGTAGGAACAGAGCACAACATGTTCAAACAAGTTACACAGATCACTCCCATGAATTGTCACCCTTTGGTAATTGGGTGGAAATCTGTTTGAACATGTCTGCTGTCAGGGGTTGTTGAGTTTGCTAAATGAGTTGTGTGTTTATCTAAAATACAGTACATGAGTCATGAAATATTTTATAAATTAAATACAGGTGTATTTTATTGTCAACTGTATTCCTTTTATAAATGTTTTTATCATCTTATACCTCTAAACCATTTAGCAGGTATAAAAAGATAAATAACATTAATTATTATTTTATTGGAGACTTATACTTTTGAAAAAACCTGATTTCCCCCAATTTTGTCCAGGTTTTATTGAAAAAACCTGACAAAACCCGGGTGGGCTGGGTTTTTTCAATAAAGTGGGCAATTATGCCAACCCTGATTTATACTGAGCATGATGATTAGGAGTTTACAGGCTCTATTTGAGTATCCTGTGAGCAGTTCACTTCGAATGTTTTCAGGGATGTACATCAGGACACCACCATTTAGTTAACCTTCTCTGTCACATCTATGGGTGGTATACCCTTTGATTGCAATTTCACTACTCATGATCATGGGGTTCAGGTGTGTTTCTGTGAGGGCTATAACTGTACTAGTAGTGTTTTCCACTAGGCTCTTTAGATCAGTTACTTTGGTATGGTTTGAGTTTGGGTAAAGGCCCTGGAAGTTTAAGTAAATTATTGATACATTTGTGGTCATTTGTTTCATCTCCCACATATAGGGCATTTGTAGGGTTCCTGTTGGGGGTTTCATATGCTTTTGTATAAGGAGCCTGAGTGAGCTTTGAATGTCTTGTATTTGTATCATGAGGTGATAAAACCCTTATGGGGTTTCATGGTTGCTTGCTGTACTATTATCACCAATTTGGCTTACCTGGACCTGCTACATCAGCATAAGATCTGGGTGGGGGAATGATATTTGATCTTCGGTTTTCTTGCATCCCTTGGGCCAGATGGGGCTGATGGATAGCAGGCTCACTATCCTGGTATTCTCTCCATTGATTTTGGTGTGGCTGCATCGGATTGTTCCCTTCAGGTGGGCCAAATTACAGTTTTCTTTAAAACAACTTCTTTCCCACCATGAGCTCTGGCAAATTTGAAGATGAAGATAGGGGCATCTTGCATTGGATCTTCATCCAGAAATGCCATTACCATCATTTATAAATTTTTTGCTGAGTGGCAGGTGAGCAAATGGGCATTCTCTTCACCTTAAGTCCAAATTTGCACAAGCCTTTCCTGTACGGTAATACAGTACTTGCATACTGGCTTCTTGTTTTCACCTTTGGCTTTTTGGTGACTGTATAGTGGGGTTGTTCACTTTGTTGAAGGTCTTAATGTCTCTCTCCTGGTCTTGTTTTGTCTCTTTTGGTGCCTTTTTTGCTTGCAGTTTCCTTCTCTCTTGGGTCTCATCCTGAGGGTTTCTCACTTTTTCAGCAAAATCTGCATTGGCAATGACAATTTCCTCCTGCTGTAACTCTCCTGCCAGTTCTACTTCAAGCTCTTCAAATTGTCTATCATAGTCAGCACAAATTTGATGAGCACATTTAAATCATGAGAATTTTTTTTTTTGAATTTTGAAGGATGAGAAGGAAATAAGTAGGAAGTTCACTACAACTGTAGTGTATCCATAGTCTGCATTCATCACATCTTAATGCATGTAGGTTGCAGTCCAATGCACATTTTATACATTGGTTTTTGTTTTCTTCTTCTGCCATGTTAAATTGCACACTGGATTTAGTGTGGAGAACAGTCACCACTGAGTCCATTTTTTGTAGATATTGGTAAATACTGTAAGTGTTAACCCCTCTGTCTCTGGCCTTGGGTGGTTGAAAATTAAGAGGTTCTGGTTAGGTGGTAGCAATAGATTTGTTACTTTGGAGTATCTGGTACTGTATAGGGAATCGCAGTACCTAGTTTCTCTTGTACTGTTATCTGATTTCTTCTTGTAGTGGATTGGAGGGTTCTGTGGAGCTTACTAAATTCTCTGAAGGTTCCCTGATTCGTCTTGTAACGTATCTGGAAATTATTTTTCTCTATTTAAGACAAGTTCTCTGAAGAAAGCAAGGCTCGAAGGAGAAGACAAAAATATTCTCTTACTGTAGTTTACTCCTAAAATGGTACAGGTAATGCTCAGCCTCTAAGTTAGATCTGACAAATCAGAATGAACATTGGAGAAATTTTACGGGTTTATATATTGAAATTTTGGATCACCTGAAGATCCGTCACCCCCAGCCTTTTTTAGTTAGCTTTATAAGGCTAACTAATGAAAATATCATGACCTGACCTAACCAATCATTAGGTCAACTGTACATCCTTGATGATTGGTTAGGTTAGGTCATGATATTTCCATTAGTTAGCCTTATAAAACTAACTAAAAAAGGCTGGGGTGATGGAATTTCAGGTGATCCAAAATTTTTAATGACATCATTATTATTTAATGCTGACCTGTTTTTGTTTTTTATTCTTAAATAGGTTGATTTATTTTGCAAAATATTTAAAGATAAGGTAAATATTTTAGCTGTAGCAATGTCTAGACTGATAAGCAAGACATTTGAAGATGAAGCCATATTTTTGTTTTAAACCACATATTAACAGATCTGATGTCATGATCTGCTGAGTTAACTAAAAATGGAAATTGAAAAAATTATTTTATTACAAATTATAATTAAACATGCATATGAGCAAAAATTAAATGCTTAAGATTTAAAATTAAATGTTAAGCAAGACATGACTTCATCCTTTACAATGAAGAGAGAATGTATACAGAAAATGAACATTGCAGAATTTAATAAGATTACATTATTAAGCTAAATCTAAAAAAATGATTAAGTAATTTAAAAAGAAATAATTCACCAATTATTCAGCAGAAATAAAATAGAAAGCAAATCAAAAATTTTATCCAAATTTAGTCAGCGTTATGCGAATTTGGACTATAAGTATTATATGAATATAAAAATTATATGAATATAAAAATATATGAATATAGGAATTATTCGTTGTTCATTTTTACATAAGTATTGTTTGCAAAAAAAAATTTTTTTGTTATAAATTTGTGAATATATTTTGTATTTTGTCCTCAGGTTCAATTGGTTTATTTACAAATTTTTTGTAAATATATTTTGCAAGGTATTTGTTTGATAAGTTTTGTTAAAATATTAACAAAATTTTTTAGTATTGTTTGTAAATATATTTTGCAAATTTTTCGTTAATAATAACAATTTAGTATTTATAATTTTTTTTGTAAATATATTTTTAACCTTCCTTTTCCCAATTTAGGGTGGAGTGAAAAATTAAAAAATTGCCAGGATCAAAATTGAGGGGGGTCTAGATAGTTGTCTTTTGTCTTTTGTCCTGCTGCTAAAGTAGGCTTCAGTAAATTTGCTGAACTTTGACTGAAACAATGTGTGTTGGCAGGTTCTGCAGGAACACATTTGGTGTGTGTTTCTACCATTCATCAGAATATGAAATTGATGAATGTTGGGGCTAGATTCAACAAATTATTCGAAGATACAGACTACAAAATTGATCATCCAAGGATTGGATAAATTGGATCCAATGTTCTCCACCAAATGCACCTTGTCATCTAGGTGCTTGCCAAAACTGTGGAGATTTCACAGAAATTAGATGTATCATTCAAAAGGTATTTGATAATCATCAAATAGATTTTGTTGAGTTTAAGAAATGGACAACCACTGACTGTTCAACTCTTGAATCAATGCAACTGAATATTGACGAATTCATTGAAACTTTCACATCAACATTGAAATTGTACCAATGGCATGATATTATCGCTAAAATGCAATCTTCTCAATATCACACCTTAAAGGAATCTCTTAAACAAGGTGAAATTTTAGTCATTGGTGATTTTGCAGAAAACTATTCCTTTGTAATGCAAGATGAAGTGCAAAGCTTTCACTGGAATAATTTGATGGCTACCATACATCCCTTTGTGATGTATTAGTTTCATGATCATTTCAGAATGCAATGTTCATGACACAGTAGCAGTACACCTGTTTCAAAAATACTTAATAAACTACATCAAAGAGAACATCACCAATCCCAGCAAAATCATATATTTCTCTGATGGATCAAGGGATATAATAGTTATGTCACTGTTGAAAATGATGGATATTGGTGGTTGGCAGTAATTTTAAATACAGAAAGCCATCATGATGGAGAGGTCAAAGTGTAACTTGTAAATGCGTGTATTGGGGTAAATTGAATGTAAATATATTGTCTCTTGTATACATATATTTTTTTGTTATACGCTGGTTGCGCAACCACAGAACCCCTGCGTAAAACAAGGGATTACTGTATAATTGTGTAGATTCGTAAATTAGTAAAGGCTTAATGCTGCACATGGACTCTACAAACAGCTTTATTAGTATTGTTACATAATGATTTAATATATGTGAGACTGGTGGGTGGGGAAGGGGAATGAGGGAGTGTGGAGGATCTATAGATCTACAGAAGCGAAGGCTAACAAAGACCCTAAGATCCACTCTAAGGTTAGCCTGAGAGAAAGGAAAGAGTAGGGGGTTAAGAGAAGAGAATAAGGGGTTAAGTAGCAACACCTATCACTCATGGGTTAACTTTCATTCAGAAAAAGAGAAAAAAGACTCACCATCGTCATCCACTGGCCACTGCTGACAAGTCAGAAAAATAGTTGAAGAGAATAGGAAAGGGGTGAAAGATGAAAAGAAGTAAAATAAGAATGCTTACAAACCATGCAAACACATTCTTAACTCACTGTCATACTATGCAAACTACAGACATGCAAGTAAAGAGTTACGGACATGAAGTAAGGAGAGGATAAGGAAAAAAAAAAAAAGTAGGTAAAGTTAAACAAAAAGTGGGTTAGTTTACGCTATGAGCTACATCTACGTTCGTGTTAGTCTAATTTTTTTTTTTTTTATTTTATTGCTGGCATCACACGCTGGCATGTCACAAGCTGGCATTAATCGTCAACAGACTCATCCTCGACCACCACCCCCAGAGCTCCTGTTGCTAATTGTTTTTTTAAATTTTAAACAACGTTAATATTTTTAAAGTGCCTATCCAGACAGTTTTTAAACACATTAACGCTGGTAGAGTTCACGATGGGTGTGTGAAGATTATTCCATTTATCAATTACTTTAAATGTAAAGACGTTTTTAGTGATATTAGTAATGAAACGTCTGCCACGCGACTTAAATCCATTATTACGAGTATTGCTATCATCGAAAGTAAACAATTTGTCAAAATTTACGTTATTGATGTTATTAACGATTTTGAAAATTTCAATGAGCTCCCCCCTTAATCTCCTAGTTTTGAGTGAATGCAAGTCTAACTCTTTAATCCTATCTTCATAAGGCTTGTTGCGCAATGATGGAATTAGTTTCGTGGCATGATGCTGAACCCTTTCTAACCTATCAATATCCTCACACAAATACGGGCACCAAAACTGAATGGCATATTCTAAATGAGGACTGACTAGGGACTTGTAAAGGGGCAATATAATATCCTTTTATTTAAATTCGAAATTACGCACTATGAAGCCTAACATCCTATTAGCTTTTGTGCAAGACTTCAGGCACTGGTTCCTAACTTTTAAATCCTTAGATACGCGCATGCCTAAATCTACTTCTTCGTCAATGCTCACTAACTCTCTATCATCCATCATGTACGTGTAATTATTGTTACGAGAACCTATATGCAAAACTTTACATTTGTCTATGTTAAATTGCATCTGCCACTTATCCATCCACTCCATAATCCTATTTACATCATCTTGTTGCCTATTTCTATCATCCTCGTTAACAACCTTACTGCCTATTTTAGTATCATCCACGAATTTTGACATGTTACTAGTCAATCCTACATCAATGTCATTAATGTAAATTACAAATAGCAATGGGCCTAACACTGAACCCTGTGGGACACCGCTACCTACATCCAACCACCCAGATTCACTACCATTAACAACAACCCTGTCTCCTAGCACAAAGCCATTCCTCTAACCAGTTAGCTACCTGACCGTGTATACAGTGCGCTTTAACCTTCACAATTAATCTCCTATGCAGAACTGTATTGAACGCCTTTTTAAAATCTAAATAAATAACATCAGCGCTCTATGCCTATTGTATTCATGCACTATTTCGTTATAAAATTCCAACAAATTAGTTAAACAAGATCTATGGCATTGAAACCCATGCTGACTACTATTAATGAAATCTCAACTTTAAGTGATCGATGATACGATCCCTAACTACAGATTCCAAAAGTTTACCAACAATTGACATTAAGCTAATAGGCCTATAATTGCTAGCTACTGTGCAGTCACCTTTTTTAAAAATAGGCATGACAGCTAATTTGAAGTCTTCAGGAATAATCCCTGTTTCGAGTGACTGATTAAAAATCTTCATTAAGGGGCCTATGATAATGTCTTTCAAATCTTTCAAATGTCTGGGATAAAAAGCATCAGGGCCTGGAGCCTTGCTAACTTTTAGCCTATTGATATAATGTGCAATCTCACCCTCGTAAACAGTTATTTAATCCAAAATAGTCTCACTACTAAATGGAATGATACTGTCCATGTCAGGGACATTATTTACGTCATCTACGGTAAAAACTGTCGAAAAAAAGTTATTGAAAATGCCCTCCATCGCCTGAGCATCAGAAGCCAAAGTGCCATTACTATCCACTAGAGGGCCTATGTTATCTTTTATCAGCTTACGATTATTGACATATTCAAAAAACTTTTTTGGATTATGTTTACTATCCGCAGCTATAAGTATATTTAAATTACGCTTAGCATTCCAAACTGATCTTTTAAACCTGATGTCTAAGCTCGATATATCTATTAAAGTTAGCTACCATGCCATTGCGCTTATTAAGTCTATATGCTCTATTACGCTCGTTTATGAACTTGCCTATTTCCCTAGTCCACCACTTAGGCCTACCATGATTTCTAGCGTGCTTGGGCCTATGAGGAATAAACTCCCTTTCAATATTCATAAAACTTTCTTTAAACACCTCCCAATGCAAAGTTGTGTCATTACCCATAAATAAGTTATCCTAGTCCACTACTCTCATCCTATCCGCAAAACTATCAAAATTAGCCCCACGAAAATCAGGGACTTCTATTATGTTACTATCCTTATTGTTTTCTATCAATAACTTAAACTTAAGAATTTGATGATCACTACATCCTAAACTCTCACTTACTTCTAAACCTTCGACTATATGTTCGCCGTTTGTCATCACCACGTCTAAAATAGTCACTGTGCATTGGTTCGGTAACCATCTGTCGTAAAAAATTATCTTCCATGAACTCAATCAATCTCAAACCCTCCTCATTACCAGTAAACATCTCATAATTAACATTAGGGCAGTTAAAGTCTCTGATAATTATACTATTCCGATTGTCAATAAAGTTACCAAGAAGTGAGTAAAATCTAGTATCAGTATTGAGGGGTTGAACAGGAGGTCTGTAAACAACAACAAAATTTAAAATATTACTACACACCCTAACTTCGAAGCATATTGCATTAATTGCTGCTGGAAAATCTTTCTTAACCTCAATAGCCCTAAGGGAATTATGAATGTACAGCAAAATGCCACCACCAATCCTATATAACCTATCATCAGTAAAGAGTTTAAAACCCGGTATATATCAAATTCCCCAACAAGTCCTGAGTCACGGTATTTAACTACGTTTCAGTGCTAGCAACTATATTGTAGTTACTGGAATAAGTTATTGCCTTAAATTAGTTTAATTTATTTCTAATACTACGTGCGTTACAATAAAAGACTTAAGTTATTTTTTACCAGAGGCCGGCATTTTAAACTATTTTTCATGTTGGGCCCACGTTCCCTGGACCCACAACGTTTAAAGAGGGCTTCGACCTATACAGCTTTCATACATTTTTGTTAATTAACCTACCTAGCCTAGCATTACCTATTTCATTAAAATGCACCCCCATCTTTTATAAAAAGGCTAGGATCACTGAATTCTGACCACAGCTTTATGAAGGGTACATTTTCCTCAGCGCAAATCTCTTCTAATTTAGTATTAAAAAATATCATTTTAGATATAATCCTAAGACCAAAACCGTGCCTAGGGGGTAATACCTAGAACTAAAGAGCTATCTGACCTCGCCTTTAGCGACCTAATTAACCCCCTATATCTCTCCAAAAGGTCAGGCACTCTCGTATTGGGCCTATACAAGTCATTGCCCCCTACCATCATCATGAACATCGAGTGACAGGAGGCAATGTCAATCCTGTCCACTTTGTCTCTAACTCTGTCAACCCTGGCCCCATATGGCGCACTAAAGAGCCCAATTAAAATAGTTTCCCCCTCATTCATGTCCCTTTCCAAATGGGCGAAAAGGTTCGAAACCTCGATAGGGGGGAATTCCTATCACCTAACATACGTGGCATAGCTCCACCCTTAACTTCTCTAAATCCCTCCCCATCTACTAATCTCGGACCAACCTTAACCCCTTCCTCAACTCTATCCAACCTTCCCAATAAGCTACCTAAACTAGAAACTAGGTTACACACCTCACCCTTCAAATTACTAACATCTTCAATGTTAGTATTGGTTCGGCTTTCATCAACCGTAGCCCTACCCCTGCCCTCATCAAGCATTGCATGTCTTTCCATTACCTCACGTACACTGTTTTATGTCAACTATTTCCTCCCTTAACTCGCAAAAGAAACAAACTGATCTCTCAGTAATCGCCATAGGATCGCTGTTATAATCGTTAAAATCCGAATACCACCACTTTACCCCACACCTAACACATGACGCTTTCTGTGACACCATCGCACAGTTAAAATTAGTTTATAACCATCACAAGTTTAAGTTAAATTAAGCTGGCATGCTATGAAAACTTCTAAATTGCTAAAAACCACCAATATTCAATTACTTAACTATAACAATGTGAATATAAACATAAGTATATAAAATTCAAAACTTTCCACAAGTATAATTATTAGCAATATGCAAAAGTAGATGCAACAATGGAGAGCTCAGAAAATGTGTCCATTCAGTTCAGAGTCTGGCTGATGGTTGTGTAATGTCTGTTTTTGGTTCAAATTCACTAGTACATATACTATAAAAAGTTGTACTGTGGTATCTGTTCATATAGACTTGCAGTAATCATAATGGAACCTTATTACTGTATAAGACTAGTAAACATGGAGTTCAATGATGTTCATGATCATATTAATTGTTTATCTTTATGAACACAAATATTACATTATAATTAGGGGCTGTTCAAAAATTACATAATGCAATTTTTGCTAAAACTTGACACCCCAGATCCCCCAGGAATGTTCTCTAATGCTAGACCAGGCACCCCTTAAGATGTTATGTAGCACTTTCCCTTCCCCACATCCCTCATGTTAGGGAATATTATAGGGGGGGCTGTCAGGTTTTAGCAAAAATAGCATTACATAATTTTTGAATGGCGTCTTACCTCTATGTCAGTGTTATATGTTGTTGGACTCAGTTGTCCCCCCTCCACCCTACCTTCCCCCAGTTGGGGTACCTTGACTATTGCTGTGGCATTGCCACATGTATGGAGTTGTCTGTGAGGCGAGGAACATTACATATGTGGGTAACTGTATACCTACTGTATGTCTCACTAATGTACTGATCATTAAATAAATTTTTGGGGTTTGTAGTTTGCATATCATGTATAGTAGAATATCTCTGGAGTGCTGGTAATTACTCATACTCTTAATATTGCTCAATCATTGTCTTCACAGTAAAGTAAAATAGCATAAAATAATTTTTTTGCCTTTTCTAAGATGTGCCCCCTCCTCCCCACAAACACTGCTGCTGGGCCTGTTTACCAGGGAATTTAGCTCAAGCTTCACAATATAGTTTATTTCAAAGTTCCCATTGTTGGTATGCACCTGTGATCCATTCAGGGCAGAGGAAGCTGTAGAAAAATTTGTTCACTGGGGAATTCCGCAATATTTTAATATTTTTAATTTGTTTTGCCCTAGTGATATTCTACTGTTTCTAGTTGTTGACTTGGAATATGTAATACCAATACCATATATCTCCCAAACCTTGTTAATTAATTCCTTTATCCTCAAAACTTTTTTCTCACATATTTGCAGTAATTTTAGTCATAAGTTTTTAAATAATTTTGAGTTAGTTTTTCTGGTGAGTTTTGAATTCTTTAGTCACTACCGAGATATTTTTAAATTTATTTTTTCTTTGTGTAGGAGAAGCTGTTTTGGAAAGTCAGAGTGAAGAAATTTCTAGCCTCATAAACTTAAGAGTCTTTTATTTAATTTACTAAATCATTGTTGAATCATCATCATCAGAAAATGGAGTCATCCAAGATGTATTTGTTGCCACTGTCAGTTTTTGTTCTTTTCCCTGCAACTTTCATTATCACGTAAGGAACATAGGGTACTACCTATATATTGTGTAATAATAAATGCTTAGGGTGGTAGCAGACCATAATTAGGCTTACAATGAACTGTAAGATAATCGTTACATCATTTTGCCATTATCATAAACTTTTAAGAAAAACTGTTAATTGGAAAAGTGTTATTCTAATTTTTGCAATATTATGAAAGCTTTTCCTATTTGTAGCCAACTTATACAAATCAGTGATGTACTCAAGACCACCATGGCTGAGACCAAGACAGAGACAGAAAAAAAAGGTCTCAAGACTGGTCTCAAGTCCTATATCACTGATACAAATTTACCTTTTTAATTGAAGGTAGGGTGTTTTTGCAATTTAGGCCAAAGCAGATTTCTTGAAATGAATGCTCATCATTCTTCAGTGTGAGTTTAGGGATCAGGTTTTCTGTTATTTGAGAGCCTTATTACTATACTGTAATTATTATTATTATAATGTTACAGGGTGGTTCAGGCTGACCCTAGAAATATGGAAATTGGTGGAATTTGTAGCAAGTAGGTAATAATTAGGTCAAACTACAAATTCTGCCAATTTCCATATTTCTACGGCTGACCTGAAACACCCTGTATATGAATAAAAGTAAAAGCACTATATGAGACGACAGTTGTTTAGTAATATTCACAGTACAAGTTTTGATACTTTATGTATCATTTCAATTGTACATTTCATTGGACAACTGAGAGATGATACATGACATATCAAAACTTGTACGATGAATATTTATGAACTGTTTTCTCCTATAGTATTTTTGCTGTTACTGAATTACTACAAATGTGTTTATTACATTAATCCACAATTACAGTCTGTGTTCAGTTAGTGAATCCCTCTCAGTGGTCAAGATTAAGGTTAAATTGGTGACCAAAATTTCATGGCAACTTTTTCACTATTTACATTAACTTCATATTTGATTGCCACGTTTATTTAACTTTTCTCCTGCTACCTACTACTGTTTTGTTACTAGTTCCTCATCACTGCAGGAGGATTAAAATTGATTTGTTATTAAATTATCAAATTAATAATAGTTCTCATGGATTCCCCAGCCAATTAGCTATATAAATGTAGGAGATATGATGCCTTACTTTTTTCATGTTCATTAAAATTGTTTACAGATACTGCATAGCAGTGTTGCTAGGTCATACTGAACCTGAATTTCCATCTATAAGTGATACAGGAACACATTCCCCTGAGAGTTGCATATTTGGACAAGCATTGAATTTAGGAGCATTTCTCAGTAAGTAGCTAACCTTCACAGATTTTTATTCTTTTTGTAGCTACACTACCCAGGTAGCAGTCTTCTGTTGGGCCTGCTATCTGGGTATATTTACAAATTTAACCATTAAACAAACAAACAAAACATCTTTATTGCGGATCATTCATACTTAACCTACGGTACCTTAACCTAACATACAAGTACAATCTTATGTATTATACACTGAACTTAATACAAAAATAAGGCCAACATAGCCACTTAACCTAGCATACTGGCATAATGTTTGATTAATTATCTGATAATTTTATGTACAGCCATCCCCCATTTAATGACACGGTTCCGTTCCGACGACCAGGTCGGTAAACGAAATGGTCAGTAAACGAAAGCCTTGTTTTACGGCTTTGGTGCTTCTTCTTTTTCTTCTTTTCTTTCTTCTTCCTCCAAATGCTGTTATTGTTCCAACTCTATCAGCTCTTCATTTGTCAGCTCTCCCTCTTGGTATTCCACTAAGTTTTCCACATCTTCCACTTCTACTTCTAAATTGATGGTATTGGCGAGTAACACTATTTTTCTATTAACCCTTTGCCTGCGGCATGCGGAGGAAAAGGGCGCGCATTTTAAAAATCATCTATATATAGTGATTGCTGCAGTTATGAGTGAAACATAAATATAGACTCGCCGCAAAACAATGATTTCTATAGCCGTCTTTAAATAGACTCTGCCACAAAATGAATATATATATATATATATATATATATATATATATATATATATATATATATATAATACCCGCAAGGGGGTTCTAAGCTCGTGCTCTTGAGTGCTCATTTGTACGTGCTTGTTCCTGGAGGTTTCACGTGCGCCCTCCCGGCCCTAGCACCCAAGGATGATGGGGCTCGACCCTGCAGTCCTTGTCATCCTTGGTCTTTTTCCACTTCGACTGTCCCCTCCACCCTTTCTTTTTCCTCTGTCTTTCCTCTCACTTTTTCTTTGTTTTTCCGCTGAGATATGCCCTTTTAAATAGAGGCGAATCGGTTCTTCCCGAACTTAAAAAAAAAAAATATATATATATTATTTATAATATATATATATATATATATATATATATATATATATATATATATATATATACATACAGGGTGGGCCATAAGTTTCCATACATAGGAAAAATAAACATTTTTTTATGGACAACCATTTTTATTTATATAATATGCTCTACATGGTTGCCATTGTTTTGAAAACACATTTCAATACGTGTTCCCCACTGTTGATGAACACGCATTAGCACAGTTGACGTTATGCTTGTAATGGCGTTGGTGATACGTTCCTTTAGATGATTTATATCTCGTATCTTTTCCTGATACACCATGGCCTTCAAGTGCCCCCAAAGATAGAAATCAAGGGGGGTGAGATCTGGGGATCTGGGAGGCCACTCCACAGGACCACACCGACCAATCCAAGCATCCGGAAACTGCTGATCCAAATACCGACGCACGTGAAGACCATAATGAGGTGGAGCTCCATCTTGCTGGAAGTAAACTGGGAAGTTACCTTCCTGTTTAGCAGGGATGGGAAAATCTCTTCTTGCAACATGTTAAGATACCTTTCGGCATTAAGATTTCCACTGACAAAAATTGGTCCAATAATTCTGTCACCCCATATCCCGGCCCACACCATCACTTTACCGGCACCTTGCATCTTCGTCGGACTCAGCCAGTTAGGGTTAGCATTACTCCAATAACGTATGTTTTGCCGATTAACCTCTCCATTGACGTAAAAATTTGCTTCATCAGTAAACAAGATCTTACAAACGCATATTCTTAGGGTATCTGAAACATAAAAACAAACGTTTAAATTTTCCTATGTATGGAAACTTACGGCCCACCCTGTATATATATATATATATATCAAGTGAGAGGGAGAATCTAAATTAACAAAAAAGTTTAATTTATAGATCTTACCTGTTTCATATGGCTGATGGATATATTTGGGAGTCACTCACATCCATATAAATATATATGCCCAGGACTTGTGACCTGGGTGTAGTTTACCACCCTCCCACCCATATATCAACAGTTTATTATTCTGGAAGAGTTTCTTCAGTATGATATAGCTTGAAGCATGGTGTTACACATAGTGTAATGTTGCATACATCGCACTGGTAAATGCTTCTCTTCACTTTCTTCTTGAGGGCACAATAGTGGCACCTTCTTTGTACCCTTGTTTCATCGCTTTCACCTTCAGTTTTGGTGATTACAGGGAAATGTCTTCCTGTAAAGCAAGTCGGACATGGTCCCATTGTTGCTGTAGGAACTTTTCTAACCTGAACATCTTTGGCATAATTCTGCAAAAGCTCCTCAATTAGTTGTATTTTGAAGTCTAGAAATGTCTTCCTACCCCCATTTTTTTTATAGATGCAATGTGCATTTTGGACTGAGATTTCAACGATCCTAAAGAAGACTTTCTTGTAATATTTTTTCACTCCTTTTCTGGCAAATGATGCCGCAGATGTTATTTGGTCCATGAGATCAACTCCTGCCATATGATGCTTTTTATAATTGATGCACACAGTTGGCTTCAGTGTTTCCTTTCCAGCAACAGTTACTATTTGCATTGAATCATCATAGAGAGTGCTGAGCATGTTTACATATTTTTTGTCCCTCCATTTCATATGCATCATTTTTCCAAAGTACTGAGTTGCAGTTTCCTCTTTCTTAAATTTAGCAGAAGCCACTTGAGGTGAAAGATTTTTTCTGTTGTATCTGACTGTGCCAACAGCATCAGTTTTATGTGCAATCAGAATATTATACAGTTCAGGAGAGGCATAGAAATTGTCCATTCCAATGCAGTAACCCTTGTTTAGTAGAGGTTCTGCCAGATGAAGAACAATTTTGGTAGGTTTAGTCAATTCAACATTGTTTACTAAGGGAATATCATATGAATAGTTAGTCATTTTTCCACTATAAACAGCCATGTTCCAAACATATCCTGATTTTGCCTCAGCAAGAACAAATGTTTTGATTCCAAACCTGGCTCTTTTTAGGGGAATGTATCTTTTCTATCTTAGCCTTCCTTTCCAGAGAAGAAGAGATTCATCAACGCTTATATTCTGCTCTGGAGTATAATTTGCTTGGAACTTTTGTATGAACATTTTTAAAATATTTCTGAATTTATACTGTGGATCATTTTCACGCTCTTCATCCAAAAAATGTAAATATTTCAATAGTAGCAAGAATCTATCACGAGGAATTACCTTGCTAAAAATTGGCGTAAGCAACAGTTGATTTGTTGTGTGGTACATATCAAGCTGTGGCTTCCATATAATACCTTGAAGTATAACTAAGCCTATGAGAGTGAGAATTTCTCCTTCATTTGTTTCTTTCCACATAAGGTCTCTACTTTTCCTTCTCATTTTTCCAGAACGTCGTTTCTCCTCGATATATTTAGAAGCATACTTGTTTCGTCTACTATAAGTTCAAAATATCACCACCTACAAATGATTAAAAAATTTCAATGGGACTAGTTCCATTATCAAGATGAATCTTTACACTGGCATCTCCACTAAATTCAAAGTTATTCCTACATGCGGATGGCTGATCAAGCCAACACTGAGTAACAGGTTCATCATTATCATTGTCACTTTCAATATCCCGTTCATCTCCATCAAACATCTCATTATCACACTCACTAGTGAGTATTCGCGGACGATACTAAAATAGGCGGTAAGGTTGTTAACGAGGACGATAGAAATAGGATCCAAGACGATGTAGATAGGATTATGGAGTGGACGGATAAGTGGCAGATGCAATTTAACGTAGATAAATGTAAAGTTTTGCATATAGGTTCTCGCAACAATAATTACGTGTACACGATGGATGATAGGGATTTAGCGAGCGTTGACGAGGAAGTAGATTTAGGCGTACGCGTAACTAAAGATTTAAAGGTTAGGAACCAGTGCCTGGAGTCTTGCGCAAAAGCTAATAGGATGTTAGGCTTCATAGCGCGTAATTTCGAATTTAAATCGAAGGATATTATATTGCCCCTTTACAAGTCCCTAGTCAGGCCTCATTTGGAATATGCCGTTCAATTTTGGTGCCCGTACTTGCGTGAGGATATTGATAGGTTAGAAAGGGTTCAGCGTCGTGCCACGAAACTTATTCCGGCATTGCGCAATAAGCCTTATGAAGATAGGATTAAAGTGTTAGACTTGTATTCACTCGAAACTAGGAGATTAAGGGGGGAGCTTATTGAAGTTTTCAAAATCGTTAATAACATCGATAACGTAAATTTTGACAAATTGTTCACTTTCGATAATAGTAATACTCGCAATAACGGATTCAAGTTGCGTGGCAGACGTTTCATTACTAATATCGCTAAAAACTTCTTTACGTTTAAAGTAATTGATAAATGGAATAATCTTCCCGCGTCAGTCGTTCATTCTACCAGCGTTAATGTGTTTAAGAACCGTCTTGACAGACATTTTAAAAATATTAACGTTGTTTAAAATTAAAAAGAAAGTTAACAACAGGAGCTCTGGTGGTGGTGCTCGAGGATGAGTCTGTTGACGATGAATGCCAGCTTGTGACATGCCAGCGTGTGATGCCAGCAATAAAAAAAAAAAAAAAAAAAAGAAATTAGACTAACACGAATGTAGATGTAGCTCATAGCGTAAACTAACCCACTTTTTGTTTAACTTTACCTACTTTTTTTTTTTTTCTTATCCTCCTTACTTTGCATGTCTCTAACTCTTTTCTTGCATGTTTGTAGTTTGCATGGTATGACAGTGAGTTAAGACTGTGTTTGCATGGTTTGTAAGCGTTCTTATTTTACTTCTTTTCATCTTTCACCCCTCTCCTATATTCTCCGACTATTTTTCTGACTTGTCGGCAGTGGCCGGCGGATGATGATGGTGAGACTTTTTCCCTCTTTTTCTGAATGAATGTTAACCCACGAATGATAGGTGTTGCTCCTTACTTAACCCCTTATTCTCCTCTCTTCTCTTAACCCCCTACTCTCTCCTTTCTCTCGGGCTAGCCTTAGAGTGGATCTTTAGGGTCTTTGTTAGCCTTAGCTTCTGTAGATCTGTAGATCCATAAATTCATCATCCAAATCTAACTCGTAAAGCAGTTTCAACATATCCTCTGTGTTACCAAATTTTTTCCTACACTTTTCCTGCTCACGTGACATCTTATGAGGGGTCCAATACAGTATAAAAATGAAACTATAATATTGTACAATGATTCGGTGATATAATTATAGAATTTTATATAATAACGAACAAATATACACTATTTCTGTATTATATCACTCACTTTATAGCACAAAAGAAGCCTACAAACTTCACTAAAATGGCCACATCTCAAGGACAGCACACAAACTAACTGCATTTTCATATACGAGGAAATACCCTGCACATACCAGAAGAAAAGTTGCCAAGTAGTAATATAAATTAAGAAAATAAATGTAGCTGCTGCCGCATTTTGGTTACATTCAATTTTCGAGAGCATCTATATTTAGACTGCCAGCAGAATTGGTCCATAAGTCAGACAATCTATATATAGTTAGGCCGCATAGAAAGGGTTAATTTCATCGACATTTTCAAACTTATCGAAGCCTTCGAAATTACCCACAGATAGTTTTAGGCACTTCTTCCAAATGCCTTTCATACACTTCGCAGTAACATCCTCCCAAGCAGTTGCAATGTTTTTTATACAATGCAAAACATTGTATTGTGGTGGGATTCGGAGTAACCTAATGGCCGCACCACGAATAAGAATTTTTTCTTTTGTTTAAGAACTCCACGAAACCAGGCTGCTTACCTTGAAGGGTTGTTGGATCCAGGCTCACTGCCCAGACCTCCGATTCCACGACTGCTGGCTCCTGCCACCAACAGTTTCTTACTTGCCAGAATAGCTTCCTTCTGTTAGTGGTTCACTATCTCCAGCATCCCCTTCCTAACAGAACTTAAAGTTCCCTTGGTCCAATAACGGTCTTCAGCCTCAGACAAATCCAGCCTGACTTTAGTTTCCTCTGTTATGTTCTTTATTTTCTCTTGTCAAATTACCCTCTTAAACTATATTTTTTATTATTTATATTTCCACACATGCGCCAATTGGTTCCCTCCACTTCTCAAAACTCGAGTTTTGACACACACGCCGACACTTAAACCTCAGAAGCGTCTCTTTTACTAAATTTGTTTATTCTTTTTTTTCATTCATTAAAATATTAACATCTTATAACATTTAACATTCTTATTCATTTGTTTGTTAAAACTTAACAACTCAGTACTTAATTATCCATTTACTAACAGGGTTTAACAAGCGACAGTCCAACTCTCACTCTTTTTCCCATACTAATTTAATAAAACTGTTTTATTCCTCATTCCTTGTTTACAAGTTTACCATTTCTTTATATATAACTTATTGTTTATTCTTTTTGCTAAGATTTTAACAATTTAGTACTTAATGTTTATTATTTATTATATTAATGCTTATTATTTATTACTATCTTTCTAATTTCTTATAACAGTTATCATTCTTATTCATTTGCTGGAAAGAGAGAGAGAACCATTAAAATCCTATCTATAACAAGTATTTCATACAAAAAATCAAAGAAATTTAATATATAAATAATAATAATCAAGGCCAGGGGGAAAGGGCTGAGAACTAAAAAGGGAAAGGGTTCACCCTCCACAGTATGAATTCCAAAAATTGGTACGATCGGTCACGGTCATATCTGCGGTTGGTCGATAAATGAGTACGTCGTTAACTGGGGGATGGCTGTATATTGTTATTACACGAGACATCATTAACTGAAAAATCATTTGTATATGTAGGAGAAAATAATTGTAACTTAATGAAGAAATCAGAGAAATTATGAAAATAAAAGAGTTTAATAAAAATGCTGATGTATTATGGGAAGCTGAGTTCGGATATGATTTTGTGGAAACTATATTTTAAATTATTAACTATACAACAAACAAAACATCTTTGTTGCAGATCATTCACAATCCATAGTCACTTCACCTAACATGCAAGTACAATCTTACATATTATACACTGAATGTAATACAAAAATAAAGCCCATAGCCATTTAACCCAACATACAATCTTATTATAACACAACTTAATATGCATATATAATCTTTGCTACATTACAAAAATGAGGTATTGTAAACCAGCAGTTGTCTGAACCAAGACTGCCATATACAGTAGGTGAGAGGTACACAGTATTTGAAGACAGGACATTGCACAATAACACATTAGAGCTGTTTTGGACCCTAGGTAATGAAATTATATATATTCTTCCAGATTAACATTTGGCTGGTAGGTAGTTTATGCATAGTAAACATAAAACTGGCACTGCACCATTTTAGTTCCCTACATAGCATATGAAAAATACTGTATTATTCATAGCAGTTTCTGTATAGTTCCACCACAGATGGGGGATGTATACAATGCAGTACAGTGAGTTCTAAAAAGATAAGTTTTAACTGATTCTGAATACATACCAAATTTCCTTACTAGCATGTTACCCTGTACATACAGCTTTTTATGTTGCCTCTCAATATCAAGTTCATCTCGCAGTTCATGATTAATTACATGACCTAAGTTTTTACATGTCTTTGACAGGTATTGTCTGACCATTCATTCAAAAGACCCACATGATACATGTTTCAGTAGATTACACCTAAAAATCAAAACTTTGCCCCATTATAGGTGATGTCATTTTCTATACCATATTGTTCACATATCTCTAATAGTACTCTCAGCCCATGGGAAGAGGGTGACAGAAGAACAAGGTCATCAGTATACATTAAGTGATTAATTTTTTTCATTTCCAATGACACAGCTAGTTTGTGCAGTTTTTAGTTTATTGGTAAGGTCATCCATGTACGGGGCTCCAATAAACCTTAGCCCCCTGCCCATGGCCTAACCCATTAGAGGTACAGTAAAACTAAACATACCTTACAAAAGAGAATTTAATCCTGCATTTAATGAGAAACAATTAAAACTTGGTGTTCCTACCATTGGCTTCCAAGACAGCCTGAATTTGCTTTGGGTAGCTTGCCAAAAGTGACATGAATAGATCTTGATTGTTACGCATATTTGCTAAAACAGTGTCAATGTGTTGCATCATTGTATCCTTCGAAAATCGATTTGCTGCAGGTTCTTGAAACAAGAGACATTTAACCTTGTCCTTTATAACTGATCCAATGTGTTCACAGACATTCAGGTCAGGAGAATTTCCTGGCCATTCTTCATTTCCAAAGAAATTGATCTCATGGTTCCGCAACAACTGTTGAGTGGCTAATGCCTTAACCCTTTCAGTGAGTGTGGTAAACTATGTTTACCATAAAAAAGCTCGACTCAGGATGCATGGTAAACTATGTTTACCATTAAAAATCTTCTCTCAGGACGCATGGTAAACATTGTTTTCCACATTTACTAAACAGTCTATGAACCCCCTTGTTCCTATTAGAACAACGTAGTTAGTTCCCTGACTAATATTAGACATCAATATGGTGGTATTTGGCATCTTTTTTTTTTTTCTGACTCTCAGCTCACCAGAGGGGGGGAGTGAAATAGACTCCCCCAATCAGTTCAGCATGGCATCCACAAGCAGTAATAAGCGTAAAAAATCCTCTCTAGATGAGAATGATATAAACGAATCTCTCAATGTGTTCTGAAAGTGATATAGAATGTGAAAGTGAGGATGACTGGGCGCAAGATAATGTACAGGATATTATACAAAACACATCAAGTAGTGACGATGATGAAGAAAATGTGGTACTTTTGGAAAGAGATTTGCCTAAAGCAACAAAATCTGGCGAGAATTTTGAATGGCAGGAAATTGGTGAAAATATAGGCTGTACCAGAGGTGGGTGAAAATAAAGTGCTCTTCAATGGTCAAACTCATACAATGTATGATGTTTTTTGTGAAGTTTTTCCCAAAGAAGTAATTGAGCTAATGGTTACAGAAACAAACAAATATGCAACTCAATTTCTGGCTGCTACACCTAATCTGAAATCAACATCTCGGTATAGTGCATGGGTCCCAACTATGTTTACAGAAATGAAGCAATTTATAGGGCTTTTACTTCTCATGGGTATTATACAAAAACCCAAGATAGGTATGTATTGGTCAACCGACAGTTTTTATGCTACTCCAGTATTTACAGCAATCATGAAAAGAGAGATTTACCAACATTCTTTCTTTTTTGCATTTTGCTGACAATGCAGATGAGACGTTGAAGGAAAGGGGGGGGGGGGGAAGATGGTGAAATTGCATGACTTTATTGAGTTGATGACATCTGCTCTTGAATCAAAATATTCAACTTCTCAGAATGTAAGTTTGGATGAATCTTTGTTGCTGTGGAAGGGCAGACTCAGTTTCTGGCAACACATAAAAACAAAAAGATCACGTTTTGGGATAAAAAATTTCAAACTTGTGGATGAAAATTGTGTTACTTTGAAATATAAAATATATACCGGGACCATGGAAACTGTTGCTAATTTTTCTAAGACTGAAAGTATTGTAGTAAGTATGATGGAAAAATATTTAAGGAAAGGTCACAATGTCTTCACTGATAACTTCTATACATCACCAAAACTCTACAAATACCTTAGTGATAATAAAACTGGTGCTGCAGGGACTGTTAGAAGTAATTGTAAGGGCTTATGCCATGCTATGAAAACTATGAATGTGGCAAAAGGAAAAAAACTTGCCTTTGAGACTCCTGAACTGCTTTCCCTTGTGTTTCATGACAAGAGAAGAGTTTGCATGCTCTCCAATTACCATTTGAACTGTGATGTGACAGTAACACGTAGGTCAAAGGAAGGTCAAGTCAAAAAAACCATTCCAGCTTGCGTACATGACTACAGCAAACATATGGGATATGTAGACCGAACAGACCAAATACTGCATTATTACTCTGTCCCAAGAAAGTCTCTAAAGTGGTATAAGAAGCTGGCAATGCATTTGATTCAGGTCCGAGTACTAGATGCTTGTGGAATTTATAATCTCATAAAAAAGGGAAAAGTTCCCTTTCTAGACTTTTCCCATGAGATTATAAAAGGACTGACATCTGCAGATGAACCTAACTTGAAGAAATCAGTAGTTCCAAGACTAGTTGGATAACATTTTACCAAGAAAATTACATCAAATTCTGAACGTACCTCAAGACCAACAAAGAGATGCAGGGTATGATATGCCCATGGGATAGAAAAACGAGTACGTTTTCAATGCGAGAGATGCCCCATACCCCAGGGTTATGCACCGAACCATGTTTCAAAATTTATCACTCAGCATTTAACTTTTAGTTAACTAAATAAAGATAATATATCTATTTTATTTCATTTTAACCTTTATTTTTTTGTTACCCATGAAAAACTGAAAATAATGTTGATAGAAAACCTATTTTAAAGGCAAACAAAAGACGAAGCAAAAAAATAATTCAGGTTTATTTTCTGGCACATTTATACGCACAGCTTTCATTCTGGGGTATTAGCGTGGCACGCACAGGGCATATCAGAATGGGACGCAGCGAAAGGGTTAAAGCAGGGGGGCCTTATCGTGCAGAAGTGTGACCTGATCGACATCCATAACATTGTTTGGGTTTCTTAGAAAAGGAATGACATGCTGGGATAGCATAATATCACGAAAATACTGTCTATCCCAACTCTGACCATTTGGCTTCAGCACCCACATGAGCTTCTTTTCAGTGAACAAAACAAACACACCAACACAGTCTGGACTTTTTAATAATTTGCGATAATGTTCATTGTCATCAATTTCATCTGGTGTTGTGGCCCACACTCGATCATTTTGGTAGTTAGGCCGACGTGTTACGTAAACAAAAAATTCATCAGAGACAGCTAAATGCATGAAATCATCCACATCCCAATCTTCAAGATAATGGGCAAACCACATTCTGTCATTGATGTTAAGTTGAGTTTTTCTTGGCTTTGGAAGTTCATGCCAAGGCTTTAAACCTTGTGTATGATGGTACAGTCGAATGATCTCACCACTAACGATCTTTCCTTTCAACACTTCAATCTCTCTAGAAAGTTTAGCACAGCTGTTTTTCCGCTTACACATACCGCTTTCAATGATGTCCTTTGTTTCTTGAGAGAGTGGCAAATTTGGGCACCCAGATTTGGTTGTATCCATTTCACATTCATGCAAAGTTTTATTTCAATTTCTTTTGATGAAGTCCTCACTTCTTTGCAACTGTTTGGCAACCCATGAATGTGTTATAAAGGTGGCTCCAGCATCACAAGCTTCCTGAAATGTTATTGCTCGTATGCGATCTATCACACGTTGCCTCTCCGAATCACCAATTAATTGAGAAGGCATTATATTATCACTTTATCAGTTAGAGTAATTTTAATACCTGCAATAAATAAAGAATTTTATATATTTTTATAATTACTAAAAACTATTTCGATATAAGTAAACATGTAAGCTGCAAATGGGGGGCTAAGGTTTTTTGGAACCCCTTATATACAGAAAAGATAGGGTTATAATATACCTCCTTGCCTAACACCATTAGTTACCTTTAAACCTGGTGATACAGTGCTTTTTCATCTCATAAACATGGTCTGCTCTGTATACCAGAATGCAAGTATCCTAAGTATATATTTAGGTACCTCTCAACACACGAGTTTCGTGAAAAGTTTGTGATGGTTAACTCTATCAGATGCTTTTGATGCATCCAAAAAATAGGAATATACATTGCTACTTGACATCTTGTACTTTAAGATGGCTTCCTTTAGCATATAAATACATATGTCAGTACCATGTTTCACTCTAAAGCCAAACTGATTGCCATAAGTCTGCAAGTAAGTACTTATCCTATTATAAATGACATTCTAACACCTTAGAAAGTATACTGGCAAGTGCTGTTGGCCTATAATTATTCTTATCACAGATACTAGCACCCTTATTTTTAACAACTGGGAACAATACAACTGACAAAATGGACTGTGGCAAGTACCCATGTATCATACAGCTTATGAAACACATTGCAAACATAGGTATTATACGATTGCTACAACATTTTAAATGTTCTGCTTGTATGCCATCTAGGCCACAACTTAAATTTTACCACATTAGCATAATCAAAAACTGACACTTATGAATGAACTACAAATTCTTGAGCACATTTATCTAACATTTTCAGAGACAACAGAATCCACCCTGTTTTTAAAATTTTCCAATACAGGATATGGTATAGCTACAAATGTATAGTTTGTTACAGTAAGATTGTGAAACTAGTGATTTCTTGAAATCCTTGAAGTTTTCAGTAATTTTGTATAACACTCACTCACTCACTCACTCACTCAAGAATTCTTCATTCATATGAAGGGCAAGTTTGTGCTCCCCCCCTCTCCTACTCCTTGTGGGGACTGGTTTAATGTGAAATCTGAACCACAACCTTAGCAAGGAACATGTCTATCACAAAAAGTGAGCCATGATTTGAGGACCTACACCCATTTGGTCAATGGGACATTCTATCAACACTCAAATCTTATTTTTAATCCAAATAACTTGTCAGTCAAATGTCATGTTGCGAAAATGACATTATCATGGAACTGGAACCTGTATCATGTGACCATATGGTCAGACTGAAGCAAAATAAAGTAATTCGGGGTATAAAGGGTTAAACATACAACTATTTTAAACTTACTTGATAAGTATTGAACACCCCTGTTTTTTAAAAGTTTTTATTCAGGCATAAACAGTTCAACTACTCGTATGTTCAGTTTAGGTTTTTAAGGTTTTATTTCAATCTTAGGATAGTTTAAGATGAGAAATTCCAAAAGCTTATGAGAATCTGTCAATCCCTAAAGAGTAAGTATTGTGCATGATTCATAAAAACCAGTTTTTAAAAATTGGTTTTATTTAGGGAATTAGTTGGTTAACTTTCATATGAAATACCTTACTTAAAATTCCAAAGTCCAGTTGTTTTCTTAAATAAACTAATACAGTGTAGTTATTATCAGGGCTGTGGAGTCAAGAGTCAGAGTCGTGGAGTCGGTCAATTTTGAGTGGAGTCGGAGTCGGAAGTGCATAGTTGGACGGAGTCGGAGTCGGTGCAAATCCTTCAATTATAACCATAGCAGCCTAGGCCTAGGCCTAGCTCAATTTTATGAATAAAATAGATTTAACTTAATGTTTTAATATATAATATAATATATAAATAATATATAATATACAGTGTGTCCAAAAATTATCTGTACAATTTTTGGCTGTTATTAAAAGTCAACCATGAAGTGTAGAAATTCCAGAGAAATTCCAGTGTTGTCCCATTTTACAGAGAATCTCATTAAGTTTTTTCTGATACCAAGTTTTGACAAGTTTTTTAGAAATTCCAGTGTGTCCGAAAATTATCTGTACAATTTCATCTTTTAATAAAATTCTTGATAACACGTAAAATTCTCAAACAAGTTTATTTAGAATCTGTATTTTCAAAAGTTTCTTTTATTAAAGTAATGTTACAAACATTCGATATGTGCACCATTAGTGATTCGCAAAACATCCAATCGATACTCCAAATGTTGCCATGTATGCTGAAGCATATCCACATCAATTCGCTCAATAGCAGCTGTGATTCTTGCTTTTAAATCATCAATGTCTGTCACCCGCGTACATTTCTAAAAAACTTGTCAAAACGTGGTATCAGAAAAAACTTAGAGATTCTCTGTAAAATGGGACAACACTGGAATTTCTACACTTCATGGTTGACTTTTAATAACAGCCAAAAATTGTACAGATAATTCTCGGACACCCTGTATAACATATAAATATATAAATATAAATAATATATAAATATAGTTGCTTATAATTAATAATAAGGAAATTTAAAAATTTTGTACTAGCAACCCTAAATCTTTTTCAGATTTTTAGATTTCAATTTGATAATTTTGATAAGCATCACTGAAAGAAAATTTAATGGAAGCGATCCTTTTTTTAAGAACAAATTCAGTTTAGGTTAGTACATTTTGTTACGGATGTTTATAATAATACAAAAACATCTTATTAATTTGCTAAACCAATAATAATCTTATTTTGTTTAAGTTTCAATCAGTTTGTATTTTGGGATTTATTGTAATTTTTGAATAAAGAGAAAAAAGCCATTAAGGCATAGTTACAGCCACTAAGTAACCTGATGAGTCATGTGGTGGTGATGAAATGCCTTGTTTATGAATCTCCATTGGCCTAATAAAGCTAATCATAATCAATTTGGCCTTAACATTCCATCGGAGTCGGAGTCGTAATTATACAAGTCAGATTTCTGGAGTCGGAATGTTAAAATTTTTGGAGTCGGAGTTGGAGTCGGCAAATTTTATCACCGACTCCACAGCCCTGGTTATTATAAGCCTTATTTTATGTTTAAAAGAAATAATAAAAATTAAAACTTTTATTTTATACATCAACCCTGTGAAGCAACTGTTACAACAACATTAACTAAAGACATTTTACCCTGGTTGTGATATGGTTGTTACCTTTGAATTAAAATACTGGAAAAATACAGCATTTAAACTTTGAGAAAGCCTACTTGTTTGAATTGGTAATAATAGTGAAATTTTATATTGAGTTACAGAATTTAAAAGCAGTTAGCTAATTCAAAAAGTTTTCATTTCATTTATTGTTAATTATTTGTTTTGCTTGCTTTTATTTATCTGTACAAATTTTATGTAATTAAAATTTTTCTTTTCAGTTTTTTTCACTTTATACATAAGATATCGGCAGATAGCTGAATTTTACAGAAACCACTCTTCTACTTCATCCATTGTGCGTCTTAACAAAGCAGCCTTTATCATTGGTTCATTGTCAGCTTTGGGAATCTCTCTTGTTGCAAATTTTCAAGAGACAAATGTCCTGTCTGTCCATCTGTGTGGAGCTTTAATGGCATTTGGAGGTGGTGTGATTTACTTGTGGCTCCAGGTGAATGCCTTTGAATTATCATTACTCGTTAATATGAACAATATAAATTGTTTGTCCAAACCTAATAAGTGAATTTCCAAAGAATAAACTATATTAAGGTTATAGTCAACTTGAACATTTTTTAGAATTATTTTTGTAACCATTGCCATGAAAGTTGTCTTGAGCCATCATTTAGTTTATAAAATTCATTAATATAACTTCTTTTTTTATGATTGTAGGCTCTTTGCTCTTACAAAACCCATCCATTGGTGAACAACATTGGAGTAGCTCACCTGCGCACAGCACTTGCACTGATTGCTTCTCTTGCTTTCATCCTTGGATGCATTACAGCTATTGTTGCACGGTTGCAATATCATGGTAATAAATAAATATTTTTTTTGTGGTGGGGCAGTCATGCATGCCAAATAGTAAAATAATAAATGAATAAATAAAGAGATATATATAGTAAAGAATATGGGTGGAAAGAGGGGATTTAATAATAGATTTTAATGAACAGCACTTTATTTCCAAGTCATAATTACAAAAGTAACAAAAGTTTGAATTTAATTAGTATTGTAAGAGGTTACATATTGCTTATTGTTTTGTTTTGTAATTTGAACAGACTAAGAAATCAGCATCATTATGCTTCCTAACAAACAGATCAGTAAATTTTTATGTAATAAATTATTTTTAATTGTTGGACTGAGTAATCTCTTCAAGGTTATATAGACAATTTCCACCATATGCAAAGATACAGTTGTCTCATATCCATCAGTCATGCATCAGATAAGAAATTCGTCCTTAACTCATTAAAAATAAGTGTAGCAATTCTTTGTTGTTTTTGAAGGATTAAGAGAGAGATATTTTGATCAATTAAAAGAGACACACTGGTAATAACTAATTTTCTTTCCTTGTGCTTCCAACACCAGTTTAACATGATTTTGAAAGGAATGCGAGAGTCATCAACCAAATGACTCTTTCATCAGTTTGATGCTTTGTAAAGCTTCTTTGAGCACTCTGACCAATGTTTTTCTTAAATTTTGGTTCTGGTGTCTCTGAATATTGCAAAGAGCTACTTCAGCTTATTGTTTAACATTTGCACAGATTTAAATTGAGAGAATTTCTAGGTCATCATTTGAGTTTAACTTACCAAATTGCTGCAGTGTTGTCATCTGTCAAAACTACAGAAAAATCTCCCAAAACTGGTAGATAATGTTGTTACACACCTGATAAAGAGACCCCTGAATTTGTTACTCACTAGATTATGTACCATTATGTATTATAAGTCTACTTGTGCTATAATAACTGCACCCAAAAAATTACATTAACCCACTGGCCCAGATGGAAAATGTGTGTTATCCATGAGACACACATGCCAATGTCCCATGGGTAATGTGCATTATCCATATGCATTTAATTTTTCTACAGCTTTAATATTCTTAGGAGAATATTACTGAGGGATTTCTGAGTCATAGGAGGAGTTTATTGACTCAAATGTTTCAACCAGTCACAAATGAGTATAATTTGTGGGTGGGGCTAACATTATAAACATCGTGTGATTTATGCCCTTGACCAGTGTTTACAGCATGGTTGACCTGTGTTTGTCATAATTGCATTTTATACTTATAAACATTCGTAATGAGTGAAATAGATGTTAATGACACTGATTGTGATTACATTCCTACTGAGGAAGAGGATAGTGATTGGTTTGGTGATTTTAGTGACACCAGTGTTGAGAGTGAATGGGAAAATGAGCCTATTCAATTAGAGAAAAACTGGACTTGTGTTCTAAATTTGTTTGAAGACAAAAGGCCACTGGAGAAGCCTCTATTACAGCACTCTTATTCTGGTGTAAATCCAAATATTGTGTTTGATCATGAAAAAGTAATTGAGTGTTTCAAGTTATTTATTGGTGATGATGTAGTTGCATAATCATCAGTCATACCATATTTTCCGAAGTAATTTTTTGTGGTTTTGAGAAAAGTGAAAAAAAGGGTTCTAAATTAAATTACTCATGACTTAATGACTTAGGAAAGTATGAAGTTTTGCAAATATCACCCTTATAGTTCATCCTACAAGGACAAAATTTGTACAAAAAGATGCACATTTTTTTTACATGGCATTAGCAACAAAAACTCAAAAATGTCAAAAAGTGACTTAGGAAATTTTGTTTTGATGCTGACAAATTATATTGGCCAGTGTGTAAATGATAAGGCAAGACAATTTTTCGAGCAAAATCCTCAACTGAATATATATGTAATATTTATCCAATGAAATGACTGAAATTATAAAATTATATCTGAAAAAACAAAAGTATCCCCTCTCTCTCTCCATCTCGGATCCACGAGTGATAGAAAATGCATAACTAGATATCAATGGGTTAATGCAACATTACAGAGGTAAAACGTTGTTGCTGATACATAACTGCTGGATTTATGACAAGTGCCTGCATAACCAAACAATGTAGTTTTCTATGTTAATAAGATATCCATTGGTGATATTGCATGTTTGTATATCATAATAGGATGATATGCGAGTTAAATGGAGTTTAATAGATCAGCAAGTGGAATATATAACAAGATTACAAATATTTTGTGGAGATCATATGTTAATAATAATATCTGCAATGCATTATTTGAGTAGAGACATCATCTACTCAGACTAGCTACCTATAGCAAAGTGTGGAAAACCAATTCCTTGGGCTTGGTTTTGAGCAGCTGTTTATATTTGTAACCATGGAATCTTTTAAAACTGCTTCACCTTTGATACAATGGGGGGGTGCCAAAATTATGAGTCTCTTTAATTTTTGTACCATTTGGAAAATCATACAGAAAATCTGATGCAACTTTATTAATTAACCCTTTGAGGACCAAGGAACATATTTGTCCCAAAGGAAATAATAATATAAATTGTACAATGATGCAATGTTTCTACAAATACATCTACATGTTTTATAGGTATCATTTAGTTGGAAAATTAACCCAAAAATGGGTCATTTAAGTGACTATAGTTACTAACATATCTAATTGTAAATAACAATAAAACTTACACTTTTAAGTTCAAAGAAACATATACTGGTCATCAAAGGGTAACTTGTAATTTAATAGCAAAAAGAAAAAATACTTAAAAAAAATATGAAGTTGATCTATGATCCCTTATTTTGAATGTCTCCCTTTGCAGCCAATACAGAAGCTACTCCATGACCCTAATTCAGTCAATATATTGATGGCATCTTGGGTGATGATGTTCCAGCATTGTTGTATCACTTCCAGTAGATCAGTAAGGTTGTTAGGATTGTGCTTCTCCTTTTTAGATGTGAACAGTGTGCATAATATCAATTGCATTCAGATCAGGTGACTGTGGAGGCCATTCCATAATTCAGTAATACATTCTGTTGTTGTTTATGCTTCAGATAAGGCTGTGTCATAGCCATGTTACAAAAATGCTTACTGTTCATGTTCATTGTCTGAAGGTTGAAGTGAACTATTTTATAACATCTTTATCATAAACTTTTATGAAGTATGTTGAGCTCATATCACATGACTGTTTGGTACCATTTTTTACGGCTGGATCATGCCCTACTTAAAACTAGTTGTACAATTTAGGGTGCATCAAAAATGGCAACTTTCAAAAATTGATTTAGCCCTACGTTATTATGGTTACATTCCCTAAAAAAAATTCACATGCAAAATTTCAGGTAAATTGATTAATATCTACTGGGTCCACCTAGCTCCTAAACTTTTACAAAAATGACAATTTTTGGGATAAATTGCCTTAAATTATTTTTTTCACATATACCTCTATTTTATTGAATTGAATGATCCTTAAGGTACTATAGGCCTAGTATGTTTAGTTTGCTTGTGTTTAAGCCCGTGTACGGAAAATTGCCAGTCGGAATATTGCCAGGCGGAAAATTGCCAGTGGGGAAAATTGCCAGTGGGGAAAATTGCCAGTGAGAATATTGCCAGGCGGAAAATTGCCAGTGACAAAAATATGTAAAAATTTAGAAAGTAAGAAATAAAGTAATTGAGAAAAAGACGTGTGTGTGTATGTTCCAGCCATAACTCCAAAATGGAAGCAGTTACAAACATTAACCTTCACACACATATTGATTAGGTCCCCAGGTTGTGCACCTGGGTGTTAATACATAAATAAAATAATTAAAATTACTGGGCCCGAAGGCCCCAGCACCGCGATTAAACTATATACTATTATATATATATATATATATATATATATATATATATATATATATATATATAATATCGAAACCTATGGTAAAATTATTGAATACCCGGTTAGGTTCATTGAATGCCAGGTTTGGTCCTCTGTACGCCCTTGGCAATTGGTTAGGTTAAGTCGTGATATTTTCGTTAGCTTTAGCGAAAAGGCTTTAGCTCAGACCAAGAAATTGCACTTCGAAAGAGGGGAAGAGAGAGATACTGCCAAAAAGTACAAAAATATCAATGACAGATTGGAGAAAGTCATCCGTCAGTATAATGAAGAAGATAAATTGACATTTCTTCGATCTATTGCTTATAATCTTCATACTTTTTGAGGCTTTCCTTTCCTTAACAAGTTTTAGCATTTTAAAATTTTAAATAATAATATTTTAATAAATCCTTTTTTGTGAATTTTAGTTTTTTTCTCACTGGCAATATTCTCACTGGCAATTTTCCGCCTGGAAATTTTCCGGCTGGCAATGTTCCTACTTCAGTTTAAGCCATAGCTACTATTAATAAACATCATTTGCCATCATGAAATACCTATAGCTATTTTTTCTTATTTTCAGGCATGTAGACTACTTTAATATTAATCTATGTTTTTATTACAGGTCAATTTTTGATATATGTTGGTGATAATAGTCGATATATGATATAATGGATAATAGCGGTAAAGCCAGTGAAGCCACTTCTAGTGGTAAAACTTGTTCAAGTGGTGCAGATAAAGTTGATGTAAAAACACGAAAAAAAACCTGTATATTTGGATTAGGTCCTGTCATCACAAATAATGATGCAAAGATTGTAGGATGTTGCTTGCCAACAAGTGAACAAGTTCTTAGATGTTTCCTATTTCACCAGCAACAGGGTCTAAAAGAGAGAAGAACTAAGCGAGATATAGCTAAAATTGTTTTAACAGAAATTCAACCATTCTACAATAAAGCCAACATACCAATGATTACTGAGAAAAAAGCATGTGAGAAAATAATTTTGTTGTCAGAAAAGAATGCAAAACTGAGAGAAATTCCATTGAAAAGAAGAGAGCTACAAAGTACAAAGACAAGACTAGAAGATATGGAAATGCAACTTAAAATGACTTTTCCACTGTGGATTAAAAATGCCAAAAAAATTATGAGTAATCCAGAAGATATACAATTTCTTCAATCTATGCAAGGGGATAGAATTGCTTCTTTTGGAGCTCATGATCAAACTTTAGCATCCAAAATGAAGCGCATTAATTTTCGAAAATGTGAAGAAAATGCGAGAAAAGAAAAGGAATTGAGAGACACTGAAGCTTCTTGCAGTTATGTTGAATTAGAAAGCAGTAGCACAAGCGATACAACTACCATTGAGAGTGAGTCAGAAGCTAATGATGGAGCTGAAAAAGATGGAAAATCCACACAGTCAACAGTCTGTTTAGGTACTCAAGCTATCATTCCTCATGACATTCTGAAAAGACCGAAACTTGTTTCTTTGGCATCAAGAATGAAAATGACTCCGGCACAACAGGCTGCATTCACAAAAGCTTTTGTTGAAGAATGTGGTGGTAACACTAAGGCAGTGGCAACTTCATATGCTACAGCTGATAGAGCAAGATGCGAAGTAGCCCAAAAAATTTCAAGTTCCATTAAAAAAATCCTGGAATCCTCCTAAATTGGCCTCTCTTCATTGGGATTCGAAAATAATTTCTACTCTGCAGGATAAATATGTTACAGAAGAACGATTAGCCGTATCAGTTGGAAATTCAATGGATCTCAAACTACTTGGTATTCCATCATATCATCCTAGTGCTGGTGGCAGTGGCCAATCTGGGAAAAACTTGACTGAAGAAGTTATGAAGCTACTGAAATTGTGGAACTGCTCCAATTCAATAGTGAACTTGGTTTTCGACACTACAGCAACCAACATGGGACATGTGAGCACTGCACGCATAACTATCCAACAACAGATTGGATGGCCTTTATTATGGTCTGCATGCAGGCATCATGTTGGTGAAGTTATTATGAGTCATGTGTTTCAGGACATGAAAGTAGAAACTTCGAGTGGACCAGAAATTAATGTCTTTAACAGATTTCAAGAAAAGTTTCAGTGGATTTCCAAGGATGAAAAATTGAAAAAAATTGACCTCAATCAGTACTCCAAAACTGTCCAGGAGATTCTTCAGGAATGGACTGATTATGCAATTCAAATAAGTAATATAGAAAAGCAACATACATGATATGACTACAAACAATTTTCTGACTTAGTTGTGTTATACTTAAATGCAGGACCTAGTGATAAGGATATAACCCTTCAGCGACCTGGTGCTATACATAGAGCCAGATGGATGAGTAAAGCAATATATGCTCTAAAAATTGCATTACTAGAAGATAATATCTCGAAACTACCTTCAGTAACAATCACAAACAAGCAACAAATTCTGAAACTAAGAGACTTTGCAACCTTCATTTCACTGATTTACTACCCATGGTGGATGACCTGCTCTTCAGTTTTTGATGCACCATGGCACGATTTGCAGCTTTACAAAAAGCTTCTTAGATACAAGGAAGTAAACAAGCAAATAGCAAAAAGTGCTCTAACATCTTTGAAACGTCATCTCTGGTACCTTTCATCAGAGATGATTCCTCTTGTATTATTCAGCGATTTGGTTCCAAAAAATGAACTTCGTGCTATAACAAACCATCTACTTTCCTATAAACCACACAAGATTGAGACAGTGGTTCCAGAAGGTAGACATGGATCTAGTTTTGGAAAGCCTAATTTCCCTACCAATCTACGATTGGAAACCACACTAGCTGACTTGGTTGACAAAAACTCATGGTTCATATTCTCTTCACTACAGTTAGACTATGATTTTTTAATGGTTGAGATTGTTGAATGGAAAACAACAGCATCATTTATATCTTCCAAAGAAAAACTTTTGGCTATAAATGTCATAAATGATGGCTCTGAGAGGACAGTAAAACTATGCAGTGACTTTTATGAGGCTGCAAGGACTGAAGAACATCTTCAAAATGTTCTCCAAGTTGTAGAAGCTGACAGAAAAGCCACTCCTAATCTGAGAAAGAGACAAGCTTCTTTATCATCTGTTTTAAAAGAAAAAAGGACAAAGAAGAAGAATTAAGATATCAATAAGGAATAAATCAATTTTTACAAGTATTTTATCATGAAATACCATTTTCAATAGGTGGAGGTGGTCGGTGGGATGCTTGGCAAGTTGGGTCCTCATCCCACATCCTGGTAACTCACTTCATGATTCTCAGAATAATACAAAAAAAAGTCTAAAAAGACAGATAATTTCATGAATTGAGGCTAAAACTTGCCTAAAACTAACTATATTTACAATTTTTTTTTCAAACAAAATCTACAACGCTTACACATAAGATTTTCTAGTAAAACCATAAAATTCCACAATTGTCAAATTTTCATCTTCGAGGTGGCCCCACTAAATATTGTCAGAACAGCTTGAAATGTGGACACTGAAGGTTTGTTGGAGATTGTAACCATAATATCTTAGGGCCGAATCAATATCCGAAGTTAGAAATTTCACCCCTTATAGGCTGATGCACCCTATCAATGTACATGTGTACATAATCAGTAACAATCAGTAATGTGTAAATGTGTAAAGTACTCTGTCATAGGTAAAATTAATTCTAATAAAACTCCAGGTCCAGATAAACTCTACCCTAGGGTACTTAAAGAAATAAGCTGCGCAATAGTCTCTCCTCCCACATATTTATTTAATAATAAGCTTGTGGAGATGATTGTTTGGGACAGAATAGTTAATTACTTAGAAATGAATAAATTAATCAAAATTTCTCAACATGGCTTTTGATGTAATCATTCTTGTCTTAATAATTTGCTTGATTTCTTTAATGATATTGTAAATATATCTAACAAGAGTAAAACAGTAGATGTTATATATTTAAATTATCAAAAGGTGTTTGATAAAGTGCCACATAGGAGATTATTAGCTAAACTTCATTCTCATGGAATTGATGGTAATGTTCTTAAATGGATCAAAAATTGACTTAGTGGACATAATCAAAGTGTGTTCATCAATGGCAGTGTCTAACTGGAAAAGTGAAACTATTGGTGTGCCTCAAGAATCAGTTCTTGGACCAGTTATTATTATTATTATTTATGTCAATGACTGATATAAGAATTATTATTAATAGTATAATTTTAAAACCTGCAAATGATACCAAACTTGGGGGATGAATAAAATCAACAGCAGAATGTTTGCAGATTCAAGAATATAGTAATAAATTACTTGGGTAGGCAGGAATTTGCAAATGAACTTTAATATAGATAAATGTAAAACATTGCATATTGGTAGAAACAATGTTAAAGAAAAAGTATTTTATGCATGACAAGACACTAAAGAGTGTTACGGAAGAAAAAGATTTAAGTATTATTGTTGCTGATATTCATAAACTGAGTAAGCAATGTATTGCAACAGTCAGAAAAGCAAATAGAATCTTAGGATTTATTGGTAAATCATTTGAAATTAAGTCAGAGAAAACAATGCTAACATTATGCAATTCCTTAGTACACCCCCACTTGGAATAATGCAGCCACTTCTGGTCCCCATATTTATGACAGAATGGAGAGAGTGCAGTGATGGGCTACTAAGATGATTCCTAGACTAAGAAACAAATCATATGCTGCCTGTTTAGAAACATTAAATTTGTTGTTGCTTGTGGAAAGGCATATTTGAGGAGATTTAATCCAGGTGTTTAAAATGATTAAAGGTTTTGATAATGTTGACGTGGTAAAATATTTCACATTCAGGAATGCAGATAGAACTTGCAGTAATGCTCTCAAATTAGTGGGTAAACATTTTAATTCTAATGAAGCTAAACATTTTTTCTTCAATTGTATACCATATTTTTCGGTGTATAAAACGCATTTTTTTTCCCAAGAAAAGGGTCTCAAAATCACCCTGCGTCCTATACACTGAAGGTAATAACATTACCTTCATATGGTAAGAAGAACTAATGAATTTTTACAAAAATTCATCATCTCTTAGTCCCTCCTGACTGTGTATTGGTTTGGCCAATTTTACACTAAGTTTCTACTCTTCCCAACCCACTGATAACAAGAAAAACAGTGTGTATTGCATAATGATTTACTTTTATCTTTCATAGCATATAGTATAGTCTCCTGTATACTTAATACTATTTTCTTATAATGAGTATGGGTGAAAGAAAACGTATCACCATATTTTTGATGGAGGGCTTTAACAAAAGTCAGCCTCACTGGTAGAAAACTGACAACTAGTCAGTTGGTCATAATTTTTTTCCTGAAAAAAGGCCTTGAAAATAGGGGGTGAGTCGTATACAAAGGTGCGTCTTATACACTGAAAAATATGGTAATTTTTGGAATGGATTGCCAGCCAGTGTAGTTCAAAGTAATTTGGTTGAATCCTTTAACCCTTATCTGCTGGGATAAGCCCCCAACCCCCCATAAAAGACAAAAAATATATATTTTGCATTTTTTTTATATTTATAATAAGCACACCGGACAAAAAATTAGTCACCCCTAATAGCACCGATAGTAGGAAGTTCAAGGTCACACAGAGGGCGCTGATGTAGCATTGGTAAGTGACAAGTAGCGGTGATGTAGCACACAGGATCAGATCTGTTTCGTGAGGTGGTGAAGAACAAAGTGTGTGTTGGATATAGTCTGCAAAATGGGTCGTGAGGCAGACGTTACTCAGTGGCAAAAAGGAGCCATCGTGTTTGGCAGAGCCCAATTTGTTGGTGTGTCAATGCGTACTGTCCAGCGAGTTTACAAAGAGTGGTGTAGTTCGCAATCAACTGAAAATCGACTGCGTAACTGTGGCCGGAAAACAATTCTCGACAATAGGGGGCGCCGCCATGTTTCTCGTCTAGTAACTGCAAATCATTTTCAAACCAGAGAACAATTGCTCCAAGAAACCAATGAGGTTCTCCAGCGACCAATTTCCGAACGGACATTGCGACGAGAACTGCATGCGATGGACATCTGGAGCAGGGTACCACGGAAGAGGCCGCTGTTAACAGCAAGTCACAAATTGGCACGTTATAAATGGGCTCGGAGGCACAAAAACTGGACTGCGGCAGATTGGAAACGTGTAATTTGGTCCGATGAGTCCCGTTTTTGTTTGTTCTCCAATGATGGGAGGCGACGAGTACATCGCAGGTCCAATGAAGCCTTTAATCCTAAATGCGTCGAAGGTGTTGTTCAGGCTGGAAACAGAAAGTGAAGCGCGGACTCTGGCGGAACTTCGGGACTGGCTGATGAACGAGTGGCAGCAAATCGATGTTCAGTAGATGCACAACCTCGTAGAGTCTCTGCCTCGCAGGATTCGTGTGGTTATGAAGGCCAGAGGCGCCGTCACACGTTATTAGGTACATTCTGAGAGGGGTGACTAATTTTTTGTCCAGTGTGCTTATATTGCAGACTTATGGAATGCGTAAATATGATGTACTGTAATATTAGGCTTTGACACAAATTACCCATTAAAATCCTTCCTTGATCATCTGTGCGAGTGGGGTAGTGGAGTAAAGGGGGGAGGGGTTTAGCAGCTGTTCTGACTCTTGCGCTGCATCACACAATTCCCAAATCATTAGTTTTTGTTTTTTCATTTTGATTCATAACTACTTGGAAACTCTTGTCTTTTCTGAAAACACTAGGCAACTATTCTTACCTTCTGAGTCCCATGAAACTGAGAAACAAGAAATGAAACAGTGCACATCAAGATTTCAAAGTGGAGGGATGCGTGCTTGCCTCATATGAGGTTTCCCGTTGTCTGCCACTCTGGCTCATTTGAGTCACCCTGGTGGATAAGGATTAAAAAGAGACTAGATGCTTATCTTGCCTTAAACCCCAAGTTAGAAGCATTTGTTAGCGCATAGAAGTATTGTAGAATTTTTACTTGGATTCTCTCCTCTGTATTTTAAAATTTTCACTTTATCTTTATCTTTAAATTTCTTTCCTTCCTTTCAACCTCTTTTCTTTGCTTTGCTTTAAAACTTTCACTTGTCTTTAAATTTTCTTACATCATTTAACCTTCCTTCCTTAAACAGATCCATGATAACCCCCTGTGATCCACTGGTGGCTCATGTGGCGGTGAATGTGTTAAATAAGAGGTTGTGGGTCACTAAAAATTGCCTCATGGGTCAGTGGTTTGCCATCACTGGCCTAGGATATATTAAGGGCCAGTGGCAGATCTAGGAATTTTCAAAGTGGGGGCAGACCACTTTTGGGGTACCAGTGGATCCAAAGCTCCTGATACCTTTACAATACCAGTGCTAAGCCAGAAAACACATTGTTTTACATTGGATTGAGCATGTGTTATTCGGGCTGATTTTGAAATCAGCCCCACCCACCTTTAATTCACTACTGTTGAGGCCTTATCATTAGGTATGAAAGTGATGCATTTATAAACAACAACAATGTCAGAACATCATCAATGTCCCTTCCTATATTTGTGACCTTGATATATGGTGCAAGAACCTGATTCTTGTTCAAGAATCATCTTGTGATGATCCATATACATGTATGTGATGTTTCATCAATTTATGTTTAGTTCAAAAGTAATGGCATGGACCTCCAATTTGACCTCTGACCTCTATTGTGAAATCACTTGTATATGAAGAACACCAAACAGGAACAGATTGGCTGGTCCCTACAATGCTGTCTGTTTAAGAAGGAAGGTTAAATGATGTAAGAAAATTTAAAGACAAGTGAAAGTTTTAAAGCAAAGAAAAGAGGTTGAAAGGAAGGAAAGAAATTTAAAGATAAAGTGAAAATTTTAAAATACAGAAGAGGGAATCCAAGTAAAAATTCTACAATACTTCTATGCACTAACAAATGCTTCTAACTTGGGGTTTAAGGCAAGATATGCATCTAGTCTCTTTTTAATCCTTATCCGCCAGGGTGACTCAAATGATCCAGAGTGGCAGATGACAGGAAACCTCATATAAGGCAAGCACGCATCCCTCCACTTTGAAATCTTGTTGTGCACTGTTTCATTTCTTGTTTCTCAGTTTCATGGGATTCAGAAGGTAAGAATAGTTGCCTAGTGTTTTCAGAAAAGAGAGAAGAGTTTCCAAGTAGTTATGGATCAAAATGAAAAAACAAAAACTAATGATTTGGGAATTGTGTGATGCAGCGCAAGAGTCAGAACAGCTGCTAAACCCCTCCCCCCCCCCTTTACTTCACTACCCCACTCGCACAGATGGTCAAGGAAGGATTTTAATGGGTAATTTGTGTTAAAGCCTAATATTACAGTACATCATATTTACGCATTCCATAAGTCTGCAATATATTATAAATATAAAAAAAATGCAAAATATATATTTTTTGTCTTTCATGGGGGGGGGGGGGCTTATCCCAGCAGATAAGGGTTAAAGGATTCAACCAAATTACTTTGAACTACACTGGCTGGCAATTCATTCCAAAAATTAACTATACAATTGAAGAAAAAATGTTTAGCTTCATTAGAATCTGAAATAAACAGCTGATACACATTGAAACATTTTTAAACATATAGTGCTGCATGTGTGAGACTAAAGACAACTAAATATAAACCTCAGATTGAAACAGCAGCTAAAATCCAACAAGTTTCTCACTAAAAATAGTAAGTAAATAAATTATTGTGACCCAATTTCATTTTTTTTAAAATCAAAAGTTAACAAAAATGACCCACAAACAAAATAGGTTTGTCACCACTGTTCTAGGCAAATGTTATTTGAAAGATTGGTTCATATTTTTACTCATGGACACACGGTCAAAATGGACTCTTTCAGCATTTTTGTCATTGCTGTAAAGTTTTATGAAAAAACCTTAAATTGCAAAAGTATGATTCTAGTTGTTGCATATTTAGGAAACTTTTGTAATTTCTAGTCATTATGCAAATTTTTTAAGGTTCCCTTTCCTGAAAAAAAATTATATCATCATACTTCTTTTAATGGACAAGATACATTCTTGAGGCTTGTCCACTAAGCGAAAAATCTGTTAATAGAGGTCATTATAACATGGTGCTTATGGAGATGGGTTCTTGCTTAATAGCAAAATCAGTCAAAATGATGAATGAATGCCTTTAAATACTATTATTTTCTTAGAGAATGACTAAATAATGATTAAATGTGCCAAAATAGGTCTTAAACATTCGAAAAAAGCTGGTTACCTAGAAATATGTATGTGATTTTCCACCACCATCTCCGTATGAAAAGTAAACATTAAGTGGCAAGCAAATGGCTCCAGTGCAATAATGATAACAAAAATGGCTGCTGTGATCAGTATAGGTGATAATGCTTAACTTTATACAATTCAAATGAAGACTTTGTCAACACCAATAATAAATTAAACAATTTAATAACACTCACCAGTTAATTTTTTTGGAGCTTGCTGTGTGGTTTACCACTGCTGCCTCACTCCTACTGTGCACCTACTCCTCCTCCCTGGCAGTGGTGGAAGACGAGAGACAGCAGCTACTCCTGGGAAGACAGGCCAGGTTGTGGCCCAGCCTTCTCCTTTACAAAGAAGGCATCAAGGGTTGACTGTCTTGCCTTCAGTTTCTTCTCATGAAGCATCTCCTCATAGGAGGCAAATTCATTTAAGATGTTTCTCTTCATTCCTGTACTTCACACCATATCAGTGTCATTTTCGGAAATGAGTTCTAGGGCATTACACAACAACTGGTAGGAATCACTTAAAATCTTTTTACTGAGGAATTTTTCTGGCTTAGTATCTTCTGCATCTTCGGCCTCTTTACTAGCACAGTGTTCATCCAGCTCCTGCAGCTCTTCATTTGTTAAGCTGCTCCCATGTGATGCCAGCAGCTCCTCCATATTGTCAACATTTACATCATCAAGTCCAGCTTGATTGGCTAGCTGGACAATGTCCCTGGTGATGTGTTCCTCCACATCAAAGCCTCTGAAGTTGTTACAGACACTTGGCCACACATTCCACCATGTACTGTACTGTTCATACAGGTTACACTCACTTCTTCCCATGCACTGCTAATGCTTTCAATAGCCATCTTGATATTACATTTTTTCCAAAATTTGGCAATTGACTGTTGGTCAGGACCATCTGTTGTGTGGAACAGCTGCCTGAAAGTGTGGTGGAGATAATATTTTTTAAAGGTGACAATGACCCCTTAGTCCATTGGCTGGATAAGGGAAGTTGTGGTAGGAACACAACCTCCACAGGCAGGACCATCCTTAAGCTGCCTTGGTGCTGTGTGTGGCCAGGAGCATTATCCATCACCAACAAAACTTTGGGTTTGAGGTTTTTCTCCTCACAGTTCCACTTTACAGCAGGGCAAAAATAGGAGGTAAACCACTGCTAGAACAATTCTCTCATCACCCAGGCCTTCTTGTTTTCCCACCAAACAGGCAGGCAGGTGCTCTTTTGACAAGTCCTTAAGTGCTCACAGGGTCCTGGAGTGGTACACGAGCATAGGCTTGAGTTTAAAATCCCCTGATGCATTGCTGCCCAGCAGAAGTGTCAGTCAATCCTTTGCTGCCAGATGAATGCCTCTCATCTCGTGAGATGAATGTGTGAGACAGCATTCATTTCCAGTATAAGCCCATCTCATCCACATTAAAAATGAGCTCTGGTGGGTAGTTGCTTTGTTGGATGATCTGTTTAAATGTGTTGGGGTAATCAAGGGCAGCCTGTTCATCAGCACTTGCAGCTTCACCTATGATACGGATGCTGTGAAGGTTGCTGCGATGTTTAAATTTCTCAAACCAGCCTTGACTGGCTGTGAAAGTTTCCATTGAAGATCCCTCACCTTCTTGCTTCTGTATGTAGATAAAAAGGCTCCTTGCCTTCTCCATAATGAAAAACTGTCTTAAGGGCATGTGGCGCTGGTTCTGGTCTTCCACCAGGGTGGTTGACTGCCTTCAACCTGGCAAGCCACTGAAAATTCCCAGCAGATTTAATGCCGAGAGTCAATGGCAAAATGCATATGTTTTTTAGTTAAGTGGTTGTGTGAGCATGTGTTGGTCTTCAAAGGACCTTGTGAAGTAGTTTTTAGTTAAATTATTAAATTTGTTTGCTTTCAGTATTTAGTGCAGCCCAATGATGAAAGGAGAAAACACCTATAGGCTATGTACCTCTTGTTTTATTGAATTGGCATTTGGTTGTAAGTTGCAATTCTCCATAGTTGCCTACTTTTTCGTTGTTCATGTAGATAGGCTGTTACACTGTGTATGGTGTTTGTTTTTGTAATCAATTAATACAGGCAACTCGTGCCTAATTGCTACACTGGGATAGGCCTATCATATTGTTTTGTTAATTTATTCACTCAGAACTTGTTGAAAGATTAACACATCTTCCTCACCTAATGTAACACTCCCAACTTGGCTAACTCTGAATTAAAATTCTTTATTTGTTGCTTCTTTTTGCTTATGTTAACAGATAGAAAATCACCAGTTTTATATATAATCATGTATTACTTTTACTTCTCTTCTCTTAATGGTTTTGGTGAGTAGGTGTGATGGAAAATTTGTGGTAAAAAATGTAGGCCAAATGGCTACATATTCTTTTGTTCTTTAGTTTCACCTATGGTAATTTTCCCTATTCACAATGGGCTTCATCCCAAAACCTGAGGCAATTTGTAGTTATACATTAAATTAATATTTTTTATTGAATTATAACATAAAGGTACTCTATTGTAGGTATATTTAGGCCTCGGTTTGAATTAGGCCTTATTGTAAGCTGTAATGTGAAATATAATGTAAACTGTATGAGAGGCATGTGTAGTTTTTCCATAAGGACATTCAGGGAATTTAAAAGCAGTAATAACCCTGTGTACTTGGGTAATTATAGGCAGTCAAGAAATAAGCTAAATAGTTTGATTAGGAAGAGCAAAAGGCATGGTGAAATAAATCTAGCAAGAAATAGCTATAAAGATCCAAAGAAATTCTTTAGTTTTTCTAAACACAATAATAAAAAGCATAATAGGATCGGTCTAATAGAACATGATGATAGAATATTTAAAAATGATCAGGATATTATTGATATTTTTAAATGATTATTTTAGCTCTGTTTTTAATGAAGAAAATTTGAATAACTGCCTGAACTTACAAAATCTAAAGAATTAAAATCATTCTTGATAAGATTCATATAAGTGAGGAAGGATGATGTTTAGGCAAGTGGTTCATACAATGAAGTCAAATGAAGTTGCTGGACCTGATAATATACTGTATTTGCTAGGATTCTCAGAGAAGGGGGAGGAAAATTTATCTGAGGCACTAACTAGTTGGTTTGTTAGCTCTATTAATTATGCAGAGGTACCAGATGAATGGAAAAAAGTAAATGTAATACCTATTTACAAAAAGGGTAGTAAAAAGGAGGTAGGACATTAATAGGCCTGTTAGTTTTAACATCATTGGTAGGATAGATGCCAGAAAGAATTATAAATAATAATCAATATCATTTGGAAAATTTTTATCTTATTTCAAGTTCCCAACATACAGTTAGATCAGGAAAGTCTTCTTTGTCTAATCTCTTAGACTGTTTAGAATTTGTAATTGATCAGGTACCAGTAAACAATGAATGTTACCATATGTAGAGATGTTGTTCATTTGGATTTTAGTAAGGCATTTAACAAGGTTCTACATAGACTTCTAGATAAATTAAAAGCTTGCAAGATATTAGGGTCAGTTATAAATTGGGTAGAAAACTGGTTAGAAGACAGAGAACAGATAGTAATTTTAAATGATCATGAATCTGGCTGGTAGAAAGTTAAAAGTAGGGTACTACAGTTATCAGTGTTTGGTCTATTACTCTTTATTTTATATCTAGATGATTTAGACAAAGGTGTAGGTAGTGAAGTTTCTAAATTTGCAGATGATACAAAAGTACTAGGGGCACTCAATAATATATCTTGCCTCACCCTTTTTTCTTAGCTAAATAATAGGCCCTAGAGCTAAAATGTCTTTTGGGCCATAAGTTTGAACTTTCTGCACTTCACATAACCAGACTTTTCCAGTTTGAACCTCCCCTCCTTGTATAAAACTGATGGGTAATGCAGTTTCAAAAATGGTGTCTAGCAGTAATGTGCATCGTAAACAGAGAGCTGTTATAGAGCTCTGAACCGCAGAGGAGGAAATAGTTGGAAATATTCAAAAAAATCTACAAAACGTTTATGGAGATGCTGCTGTTGATCAAAGCACAGTTGGATGCTGGTCTAAATGTGTGACATCATCAGAGAGAGGGAGAGCCAGCCTCAATGATGAGCCACACAGCAGTCACCTGGCATCGGCTGTGACATCTCACACTGTGCAATGTGCTAACAGCATCATTCGATCAAATCACATACAAGGAGCTATCACTGGAGCTAGGAATTAGTGAAGGAAGTGCGAATATGATAATTCAGCAACTGAGATACTCAAAAGTGTGTTCACAGTTTGTTCCGAACTGACTGAAGATCACAAAGTCCAAAGGAAAGAAATTGCTTCTGAGTCACTCGTTCAATATGAGACTGAAGGGGATGACTTCCTTTCACGAATTGTGACTGGGGATGAGACTTGAGTACACCACTTTGAACCTGAAACAAAATGCCAATCCATGGAGTGGCATCACACAGACTCCCCATGCAAGAAAAAGTTCAAAATGGCTCCCTCTACAGGAAAGGTTATGGCCATCATCTTCTGGGACATGAAAGGGGTGATTCTGGTGGACATTGTGAAGAAAGGACAAACAATCAACTTGGAGGTATATATTTCTACCCTACAGATAGGTACTCCAGAGACATGTAAAGCAAGTTTGACTGGAGAGAAAACTGGAAGACATCCTTCGTTTGCACGATAATGCAAGACCACACAACAGTTTGTAAACAAGAGAGGCCATCACAAAAATGCGCTTGACTGTGTTACCCCACCCTCCATACAGCCTGGATCTGGCACCTTCAAACTTCCATTTGTTTGGGCCAGTGAAGGGTGCTATTTGTGGAAGAAAGTTTCAGAGTGATGATGAGGTTGAGGAGGAGGTTAAGAGGTGGCTCCAGCAGAACCCAGCAGACTTTTATCAGCAAGGAATAAAGGCCCTTGTGTTTGAGGTGGAGGAAATTCGTAGAAAAGGATGGAGACTATGTAGAAAAATAAAAACTTGTAAAAAAGGTATGTAACTACTTGTGTACAAAATTTGTGGAACTTACAAGGACACTTGGAAAGAAAAAAAAAGGTGTGGCAAAATATATTGAGTGGTTCTCATAGTTGCCCCATTTTACAAATATAGAAAATTCTTCTAACTACAAAAAGATCTTGATATATTAATTGCCTGGGCTTGTAAATGGCAGAGTTCAGTGTTCAAAAATGCAGTCATTCATTTTGGTAGAAATAATGAAAACTTTAGTTATGAGGTGCAAGGAAACTGGTTAGAGGATGTTAGGCAGGGAAAAGACTTTGGAGTGACTATTTTCACCATACAGAGATTTTATGTCAGATGCTATTTATGTATGGTGAAAATAGCATCATTCTGATGATAATAATAGTACAGTCTGCCATCATTTTACGCTGAGGTTAGGTTCCTGGAGAAGCTGGCATAAATGGAAATGGTGTAAAAAGAGGCAGTTATATAATGTAAGTCAATGGGATGCATTCCTGGCTTATGCTGGCCAACCCCTAAAATTTGATTTAATCATAATTTCTTGCCTGTATAACAGTTTTTTTTTTACTCATTTTTAAACAAAGATTATACATTTTAAAGCCCCTGCAATAAAAATAAAGCACAGAATTAAATAAAAGTTGTTAAAAAAAGATAATAAAACCTACCTTATCACTTCCATCTTTTTGCCAACACTAATAGATTTACATGCCCTTTTGGCCACATTTTCACTACCACTGCACCACCACCTCTTGTTTTATGTCCAGACATGTTTTTAATTTTGTTATAACACTTTAAATAGCACAAATGTTAAAAAAAAACACCAGCACAGGCTTTGCCACCTTCAACAAAAACAGCATGGTAGGGACTGAGGTATAGGGTTGCCACTCAATTTTTTTAAAGTGTACCAAATTTTACCAAATTCATTAATATGAGAACTGGAAAAATAAATAAATAAATAAATCTATATTTTTATTTTTTTTTAGATCTATATTATATTTTAATATCTTCACAATTTAAAAAAAATAAATAATTTTGTTTAATTTTAGTCTTTTTTTGGTTCTGGGAATTGGCATAAGAGTGAAACTGCGTAAAGTGAACTGGAGTAAAACGAGGGATGACTGTACCTAGTAAGGTAGTAATCTTTATTTAGGCAGAAACATTGTAATATAAATTCAATCATGTCTATTGGCAGTTTTTCACATCTGATCATTTACACACATGACACACAACAATTTTTAGCTTTTACATCCACTCCACCACAACAGGAGTGAAACCAGACCACATTTTTTGCACCTAACCCACAGAATAAGTGGATCCCTATTAACTTCACTGGGTGGATCCTCCTCAAAGCACACCTTGCACAGAACACTGTCAATGTCTGTATTATGGTTTTGTCATTTCTTTCTGTTTTCTATATCACCAACTTTCTCATATTTCCTTTTGGCACTATTTCCTATTGAAATGACTTAATCTGTGTACTTCTCAGGGCCTTCTTCTCTTAATCACTGGCAGCTGTATCCCCCTCACTACATTTATATCCTGTGGTTCATCAGCCTCAGCACTGGTTGATAACATACTTTGCTCAACTGGCTCATTCACTACATGAGCTGTCACAGTTGATTCATTTACCTCAGTAGTATCTGAGACAACTTCTTTATTTCCAGTTTCTAACAGTACCCTGATGTCCTTGTATGACAATCAGTGCCATCTTCCCAGCTGGTAAGGATGTGTTTGAGTAATCCAAGTCTCTGATTAAACCAGTTTTTTCCAATCTCTGATCTCCAATATAATTCTGAAAAGTTTTGTTGGTATCTGTGTGTGTCTCTGATTCCACCATTCCCTCTCGATAGTAATAGTTGTTTTCCCTGGTTTTGTAGCTGATACTGAGTTAACACATCTGCACTCAACCATACAGTGAAAATACTGTAACACCTGATCTTATAATCATTGTACAGTGATAATAGATTCCGACACTAAAATTACTGTACTGTAAAAATTGCCATATAGTAATTTTCACAGTGAAAATAGCATTGGCACTCTGAAGTGACTATTTTCACTGTATGGTGAAAATAGCCCTGGAAGCTATTTTCACCATATGGTGAAAATAGCATTCATCCAAAAGATTTAGGCATTATAGTTCGTAGTGATCTAAAATTTTCTAAGCAGTGCTTAGAGCCTAGAAACAAGGCAAATAAAATGCTAGGTATTATTAAGGGGAATGTTAGTAACAAGAGTAAGGAAGTCATCTGTAAATTATATAATTGTTATGTTAGGCCTTGCTGCATTCAAGCTTGGTCCCCTCACCTTAGACATGATATTGATATGTTTGAAGGTGTGCAATGTAGGACAATGAAGCTTATCCCTAATCTAAGAAGAGTGGAATACATGGGAAGATTAAAAGAACTGGATATGTTTGGACAATTTAGATATAATAACTTTTCTTGGTTGGTGTCTATCAGGGATCAGCCCTGAGCCCATATATCTTTGACATCATTATGGATGCAATGACGGAGGAGGTGAGGGAGCAGGTGCCATGGTGTATGCTCTTTGCCGACGATGTGGTTTTATGTGCAGAGAGCAGAGAGGAGGTGGAGGGCAGCACTGGAAAACTGAGGTTTGAAGATTAGTAGGGTGAAGACAAGAGTACATGAAGTACAATGTGGAACAGGGGCAGAGAGATGAGGTGCAACTCCAAGATAAGGTGGTGAAGAAGGTGGAAAGTTTTAAATATTTGGGATCATGGGTAGGGGATGGTGGAGAGCTGGTAAGGGAAATGAATAATAGAGTACAATCAGGATGGAATAATTGGAGGAAGGTGTCTGGGGTACTGTGTGATAAAAGAATATCAATGAAATTGAAAGAGAAGGTATTCAAGGTGGTAGTGAGGCCTGCAGTGTTGTATGGTGCAGAAACATGGCCTATGAGGAGGAATCTGGGGAAAAGGATGGATGTAGCAGAAATGAGGATGTTGAGATAGATGTGGGGTTACGAGAAGAGATAAAATTAGAAATCAATTTATTCATGGAATAACGAAAGTAATAGAAGTGTCAAAGAAAGCTCAAGAGAGAAGGCTTAGATGGTTTGGACATGTTATGTGGAGAGAGGAGGAATATGTTGGGTGATGAGTTATGGAGATGGAACCACCTGGAAGAAGGAGAGGGGGAAGACTGAGGATGAGATGGAGTGTGTGGAGGGTGATATGAGTGAGTGAAATCTGGTGGTGGATGTGGCATTGGACAGAAATGAGTGGTAGAGGCAGATTAGGACCAGTGACCCCACTTGGCATTGGAAAATGCTGCCAACAAAGAACAACAACTTTTTCTTATTGGAGGCTGATGGAAAAACTTGAAGGCATAATAAAAAAAATTAAAAACAGTCTTGTGGACCGGATCTCTAAAAATACTTTCTTAGTCATAGAGTAGTGGATTTTTGGAATAACTTGCCATATGATGTGGTAAATAGCAGCTTCTTAGTTTTAAGAAAAATTTGGTTGCTTTCATAAATGAAAGAGTTTGTACATTGTAAATAGTATATAGTAAATTGGGGTAACAAAAGATAAAATGCTTGAACATCAATCTTTCATTATATGTTTAGTCAAAAAGCAGTTTTGACTGCACATTAGGGTGTGTCAATTTTGGGGGTGAAATGACTAAATTGAAAATCATGTGATTTGGTAGCAATTTAATGTAATGATTTGGCATACAAAATAATATCCTTGCTTCAAAAACAATAAAAAATAACTCCTACCTTCATCAATTTTAATTAAAAAATTCCATTTTTCTGTAAATTCATAACAAAATAACAAATGTGCGCAAACATCCTATCAACATTTAAAGTGGCAATAAGATATCATTCAGAGTCTTTATTTGAAAGTAACCAATGCAGTCATGTCCTTTTTGCTGCGGTTCCTTGACATCAGCATTTGGCTTGCTACTTGCGCTTTGATGTAGCCTTCTCGCCTCTCGTGACTGTAAACTTGACCAGCTGCTTCTGTGACTATTTTCACACATCTCTCCACACTCTGAGTGTGAAAAGGCCACTTTGGCACTTGCATTGGGGCCTCTTTAAGTTGTGTTAAATCTTTGTTTTCTATACATGTTGTCAGTGGTGGCTCCAAAACTTCCGAACTCAAGTTAACTAATTCTGACAATTTCGTGGCATTGATGTTTATCGGAGGTACCTTCCTTGTCTGAACAGAGCAGTCTCCCAGCTGGTCATCATCTAGTGATGTTCCTCTAAGTTTTAGAATGATTTCCACAGCCTCAGCTCGCTCTTTGGTACATTGGCTGCAGAGTATTGCTTGCAAAACTGCCTCTGGCCTAGCATACCAAGCGGACCTTCTCACCACAGGTAACACAATGTCCACCACTACTTTCCTTTGGGTTCTCAGTAGCTGTAATTGAAACAAGATGTGGTTGGGCCCCTCCATCCACATTGGATTAAGTTTTACATTCAACCAGTGAGGAAGATAAAACCCAATAATAAACAACAATCAACATCAAATTCTGTAGCATTTTGCCCTTCAGTGCATGTTTGGAAACCCAAATCCTGCAGAAACGAATCGCTGTAGTCAACCAACGACTGTAACTTACGGGTCCAATCTCCAAGAGAGCCAGATTTTGAGGCAACTCTCCTGATCTGATTGCTTGAGCAATACGATAAGTGTAAGATTGATCTGTGCTGAGGTCTTTGATAACTTCTTCAGACAACACTGGAAGTGGAGGGCCTACTTCGACCTTTGGAAATTTTGTATTTATTTCTAATTCCATTGCTTCATCTAGCATGTTGCCAAGGGGGCCTGACCATTTGTTGTTGCTCTTTGTAGGACCATCAAGTTCCTGGATGAGACGATGAGACGACAAAGAGGTAGTTCCCCTGTGTGCAAATCACATACAATCCAAACAAGCCTTCCAAGTTTTTTCTCTAAATGCGTCATAACACCACCCTGCCATCCAGTGTTCACTGCAGTTGAGTCTCCACCAATGGCCTGCAGTGAACTGTCAAGTCTTCTTTCTTGAAGCCAACATATTATTTGATCAGCAATTGCCTCTGCATGTTTCTTGCCTTCTACTTCTGCTTCAGGAACAAAGTGAAACAAATAGCGGCCACCAGGTTCGGAACACACAGAGTAGTGTTCTTCTTTGATGAGACCGGGAAACTTTCTGTCCATTCCCTCTACCTCTAGGAGAACTTTTGTGTCATCTCTTCTTCCATCAAACAAAAGGCAAGAGAGACCTTCCTCCTTCAAATCTTTTTCATGCTGATCAGATATTTCCTTCATTATTTTTTCTTGTGCTCTTCTTATCTTATTATGATCTATCACTAAGGATGTATCCTCTCCTCTGATGAGGCCTGCATCTATCCAAGCGGCAGTGGCAATCTCTGCAGTCTCTCGTAGCCCCGTATGGTGGTGAATACTGGCAAGGGCAATGTTTGAGATGTCTTTAGTGTTGTATTTCATTCTCTTCGGCAAAGGTTCAGATGGCATTTTGGAGCTATCATCTGATGTTGCTTCTTTCTGTTCATCTGAAGAGCTTTCAAAGTGAGGAACCTCTTGATAGAGCTCTTCATCTCTTTGGGTGGCTTCTTCACTCTTCTTTTTCTTCCTTTCTTTGCTCTCTCGGATTTTCTTTTTTCTTAGCAATAACAATCTGTTTTTTGGTTTCTGAATAATCTGCCAAACCAATCTGCATACTTCCTTGGCCTCCTGCCTTTATGAAAGCCAGCTCCAAAACAGGGATCTTCTTCTCACGAGGACAGCGACAATCAATGTGAGGGTGAGGTTCTCTTCTGCATGAGGGAGAACAATTGGCTTCAGAACACAACTCTATGGGACACTGGCAGTTAAAAATGTCAAGAAGAGTATCAAGTGTGTGCAGAAATTTATTTTTCTTTGCTAGTTTTCCTTTACCAAGTGATGTCTCAACTGCTTTGTGCCACAGCTTTGTTAATTTTAGCTCAATAGTTCTATACTGATTGAGTACAGGTGGTTTGAATAACACATTAGCTTTTTTCCATTGATGCAGAAGAGGAGGAATCATGTCCCTTATGAGCTCTTTCTCTGTGTAGTTCCTTCTATCCTTTGTATTTTGTTCACGAAGGAGTAACCCTGTTGGTAGTTCTGATACGGGAAGCTCCTTGCCTGTACCGACTAACAAGCTCAAGTGGCATGATGACTGACCTCTTGTCTTCAGTTTTGGCATCTTAGGAATATCTGAAAAGAAAGAAAAACATTTAAGTATTTTATATCAATTACGATGTTTCAAAGTTTAGTCATTCGATGTTCTAAAATTCAATAAAAAAATATTTCATGGGATTACAACATAATTAGACAGAAGAATATGATAATAATAAATAATTGTAATAATCAATAATCCATACTTACAGTTAAACTGCAGTATTCATCTAGTAGAATAACTATGAAGTAGGTACAAGAGCAATAACAGCAAACCACCGTCTATGACATCTAAGAGGCAACTGAGAGTGAGGGACAGTTCTATTCATGTTGTGACTTGTACATTGTACAACAACTATATGACCTTGAAAACTCCATATGCGATCAGTGGGATAATTCTGTGACAGATGAATAGTTAATCAATTTATGTCCTATTATTTAGTAAAAGAGTCAATTTCTGAAACTTTAAGGTAAAATTGATGTAGGTAAGGGTTATTTTATTTCATTTTGGTTGGCCAATTTCAAGTTTTGACATGAAAAGACTATATTTTCACTACCAAAATTGATTTGAAAAAAGTTGACAAAATTAACACACCCTACTGCACGTGATGCAGAATATTTCAATCATCTGAAAATATGTAACCAAGCATGACTATTGACCAATACAAGTAAAGCACATTTTATAAATATCTCCTTTTAGGGGGTAGGAAGGGGGCTATTTTTTCCCCTGATTGAATATATATTATTAGCTTAAATTATGTAGGTTACTTTGGTAGCCCTGTGAATAATTTTATGGTGAGTAGCCCACTTGGGATTGACATTTTATACAATTTTATTATGATAGCTTATGACTTGGATTACCTTGATAGGCCCAAGTGGCTTCATGTTTTAAAAATGAAAAGTAATGTAACGTAATGATTACTGCTTCCATGGCTGGCATTCCCCTGAGTGCTTTGAGTGCATCATGAAGATGATTTTCTTGGGCATGGAGACATACATTCCATTTTCTTTTCCTACTACTAATGCAAAAAATCCTTGGTTTAACTTTGCTTGTTCTAATGCTATCCACAACAGAGAGGGAACTTTCAGAAGGTGCTGTTGTCATCCAACTCCTGACTTTCTCTCTGTTTATATTTCTACCAAAATTGTGCAAAATCTGTTCTTTGACACTAAAAATTCCTTCATGTGAAAAATATCCAATTCTAATTATTGTTGCTCCTTTGGTACAGTACCCAGCCAAAAACTTCTCCAACAACTTTACTTCTTTTTTCCCTCCTCTTTTCCATTCTGATGGATCAGTTGCCATCACTTCTTCTGATAAAGCTGAACTCTGCTTAAACTTTTGCCTCCAGCTCAATCCTGGATGATTCTGGTGCAGTTTCTCCATCTCCTCCTCCCTCTGCACTATGTCTGAAATCAGAATCTCTTCCAAAGATGTTTTTTTCTGCTTGATTTGGGCCCAATTCTAGGAAGGTGTATACTGTACAGTCCAGAGCATTTTTTAACCTAGTGAGTGGGCAATGAATGTCACCCAGTGAAGAAAATTTGTTGCCCAGTAAATGAAATTTTAGGGAACTGGGCAACAAGGAATTTTCAAAATTTGTAAAAATAGAATTGTCTTGGGAGCCATATAAATACATATAATACATGCACATATGCCACAATTAGAACTGTTTATCCTAAATGTAAATATGAAATTTACATTGAATATTTATATACAGATAATGCTAGTGTTATTTCAGACCACACAGGGATGGTGGCCTGATTAGGGAACATCCGGATCCATAGTATCCTTAATCCTGGGGTGTGCTGGGACTGGTTCAGTCCAGTTTGCCTGAACTGGTTGTTAAATTTTGATTGGATCACCGAACCATTTGTTTATTTTTAACAAATATTTAACAGTTGGTAAAAATGTATTTATATCTAATTTTTTTTCATTCTTTCAGGATTTTATAGAAAAATATAGGTAGTATCCTGCTGGGGGAGCTAGCACTCACCCCAGACCCCCTAGCTTAATGACTCACGCCATTGATGCTCGCGATAGGATTTTATAGGAAAATATAGGTAGTATCATAAGCAGTGGTCATTTCAATATTTATTTATTTTTTGATGAAAAATTAGTTTATTTTTAGATAATTGTCATTAATGAGTATAAAGAATATGTTAAATAATTTCTGTCAATGTTACAAAATGCTATTTGGAAAAACTAAAATGCGTTGGCTTCCGGGGCTCTACCACTCACCCCAGACCCCCTAGCTTAATGACTCGCACCATTGGGACTCACCAATTTACACCCCTATCTGTATCAGAACTGATTATTAAGAAATTGGCAGCACACCCCTGCCTTAATCCCCCCCTAACTTCCTGATCTGCCTTTGTCACCCAGTGGGAAAAGCTTAAAAAATGTTCTGGTACAGTCCTGATGGTGTCCCAACTGTTGTTTCTAAGCTCTGCTTCTGTGCTTACATCCTACTCAGGCAAACTCTTTTCTGTCTTTCACCTGCTGGAAGTTCACTTTCACACAGCCTGTCCCAAAGAAGGGTGACCACTTTCAATCCTCCAATTATTGTCCAATTGCTTTGTTTTTTTGCCTAAATCTAAAGTTTTTGAATCTTTAAGAGGAAGATTCTTGGATACCTCTTTACTTACATTCTTCTTTCAGATCATTGGTATGGGTTCCACAAGCGACTCTCTGCTGGTGATGTTCTTGTATATCTCTCTGACTCTTGGACATACTCCTCAGTAGCTATTAATATTGATGTTTGTCAGGCTCTATCCTGTCACCCACATTCTTTTATTTATAACTGACCTATTAAGTCACACTTCCTGCCCTATCCACTCCCATGCTGATGATTTCATCCTTCACTTCTCCACCCACTTCACAAAACATCCCTCTCAACAGTTGCTTCATGTAGGAGGGCTATGGTACACATGATCTTTGATATTTTTACTATATCTGATTGGGGTAGAGAAAACCTTGTTACTTTCAATGCTTTAAAAACTCAGTTTCTTCATCTGTCTCTTGTCATAAATGCAAAAAACTTCACTTTTTTCTATGTGAAGGTCAAAATATGAAAATAAAAACCCACTCTAATAGACAGAGTTTATTTCCACAACAGTTTCAACGCCCACTGGCATCCTCCTCGGGTGGATACAGAAACACGAATTCGTGTTTTCATATGTCTCTTTGTCACAATCTTCCACACAACTATCCCTGTATCTTCAACAATACACAACTTAATCCTTCCTCTTCTCTTAACATTCCTTAGCATTTCGCATATACAGGGAATCCTCATTATCTGAGTCCCCGCATTTACACAGCCAAATAATTGTAGAACCATACTGATAAATTCCCTGCACTTAAGTAAGGTTTCTGTGGATAATGTACGTGGAACACAGAAGCACAAAGGAAAACCATTTAAATTTCCCTCAGACTCACTGTCTCACTCACTTTCCCCTACCTCCAACACTCCACCACCATGCTCCACCCCAAATCCCGATGCTGCGCACTCTTAATCTCTAACTAACCATTGCCAGTGCTGAACCCATCCGTGGTTTTATGGTGCTTTCATTCTGATTTTGTTGATTTTTTGCACTATTGTTGTAGCCATAACTTCAAAGTGTGCTGCTAGTGGTTTAAAAGTGTATTTTAATTTTTAGGGTTTAAAAAGTGCTTTTTACAAATGTTTTATCATAATTTTGAGTCATTTATTGTGTTAAGGTCCCAATTAAACCTTATTCTCATTATTTCTTATGGGTTTTAGGTCCCTGCTTTAAGTGGATTCACTTAAAGTGGTGATCTCTTGGTCCCTATTATCCTCGGATAATGAGGATCCCCTGTACTTGCTTTCCAAAACAGCTTCTGAGAGGTTAGGCATGCTAACTCAACCCACACAGCTCTACTTGATGGGGTGGAATCAAAGGCTTTTCATCTCATCACTTCCCCATCTCTTACTGACTGTCTTCAATCCTTCACTCTTTGCTGCAGTGTTGCCTCACTCTCTCTTTACGGTTGCTATTATAATGTAGTCTATTCTGAACTCTCTAACTCAGTTGTTCCCAACTTTTTTTGTATGGTTACCCAAAACCCAATTCTAATCCAGCTCCATTACCCGAATCATTAGATATTATTTTTTATAACTTTTGGATTGCATGCAGGGCCGTTTCCTGGCATTAGCAGACTAAGTGGCCACTTAGGGCCCTGCTGCTACTAGGGGGCCCCCAGACATGCTCCCAGGTCATAGCTCAGTGGGCAAGAATAGGAATATAGCTTTTTATTATTAATATTATTGTTATTATTATTATTATTTTTATTGTTGTTGTTGTATTAATTAAAGTTTTTGTATGAGACAAATGTGATAAAACGGAGACAAACGAAATGTTTTGGTCGTTATGTGTAAATAACTATTGCGAGATCTTATTTCTATATTATTTAACTTTATTCTTACTATATGCTTATACTTTCCTAAATGCTTAATTTTTCTAGTATTGTAAAACATTATTTCACTAATTTACTAATTATTAAGAGATTTTGTAACACTTTAAAACCTAGGATTATTTTCGTTGTTTTTCAAGTTTATTAATTCTTTTCTCATCTTTTTCAGATAATGTGAATTTTGTTGGTTAAAACAAGGCACAGACTGGCTCAAAAATTTCCACTGGCCAGTTGTCACTGAGAGGGCCCCCAAAAAGCTTCAGTAAATTCTGCCCCCAAAAAAGTGTTTATGGATGTTATAAAAATCTAGTAATTTTGTCATGACTTGTAAATCCCTGCAAGTTTTGAATATAATTTTGAACTCAACCAAAATCAAATCTAATTAATACGGTCAGGGAATGATGAGGTGTACTTCTGAATACACGAAAGGCCTTGGAATCATTTTTCTTTTTCCTTGTGGGTTTGCATTACAATATGAAAGTTACTCATGAAAATCTTTTAGTTACGCCTCTGATAATAATAATATATATATATTTATATAGCGCCCAATATCAATGAATAATGTTTTCAAAGGTGTTTAGAAAAAAGGTATATGAGGAAAATATTGGGGGTGTGGATTGTAGGCTTGGGTATGCAGGTTCTTGGGATCTAGGCTGAACTGGCTGGGCTCTGCTGGCCACTTAAATAAAAATTCAGTAAATTACTCACGTTATAAAGACCAAAAGCAAAAAATTGGCGTGCCAGCACAAATGCAACACCACTTAAAAAATATTTACTTTATTTATTTAATTTTATTTTTTGCGCCAAAAATAGTGTCCTCGAGTGCTGATTGGTTATACTAGAAATCTCAGAAATGCGTTTGGCAACAGCGATTTTTAACATATTTATTTAATTAATTTTCAACAAATAAAATAAATATAATAAATTTATTTAAACAGACATAATTTATCAACGAATAAACTGAAGTTAATAATCCTAAACAATTTAAATATAAATTATTTTACTAGTACAGCCATCCCCCGTTTAACGACCGGGTTCCATTCCGACGACCAGGTCAGTAAACGAAAGCCTTGTTTTACGGCTTAAAAATCCAACCTTCACCCCCGTTTTTATACCTTTTTCATTTGTTTATGAATCTTTGTTCATTTTTATATAAAATAACATTTTGCCAGAAACAAAGAGGTCTAATGGAAACACAATCTTTAGTAAATTTTTTATTTTGCAAAGCTCTTACAGACATACGTATAAAAATATGTACTGTACTGTACAGTGTACAGTAATAAAAAATAAACAGAACACACAATAAATGTAAATACAGTAAATGCAAAAATAAAATACTAAATCACTCAAAATGTACATATGAATACTGTAAAAAAAAAACCAAGTGTCTTCAATCGGTATGATCGGTTGCGGTCGTATCTGCGGTTGGTCATAAACGAGTAGGTTGTTAACCAGGGGATGGCTGTATTAAAAAAAGTGGAAAATTTTTAATGCCGTTTTGTCACCAATGTATGTTGCCATGTTGGCACTTTTTTTTACCCCTGTGAACACCCCTGAGGTCTTATATAGTAATCCATCAAACAAATTTAGGGCCCCCAATGGAAAGGGCCCACCAGCCATGGGCTGGTAGGCCACTGGGACCAGTCCGTGCCTGGTTAAAACCTAAATGGTCTGATTATTTGAATCTATTTGATTAATGTTACAATTATAACAATTATTATTATTATTATTATTATTTATTATTATCATCATCATGATTATTATTATTTAGCAGATTAGTTGTGGTTAACTAGATGTGACCATGCATCTTGGAAAATGAAATGACATTATCCATCAGGAGCTGAAAAATGGAAAAAGAAGAAAAATAGAGGAGGAGAAGCTTTCCAGTAGCACAAGTGAGATGTGCCACTTGTATATTCTTATGATTACAGTTCAGGCAACTAGGTTAGGTAGACCATCAAGCTAGGCAAGTGCTCAGGAATCATGTAGAGTAAGCTAGTCTCTGTAATATTTATAGGCTAATATTTTGAAATGTGAAATTTAATGGATCACATCACCTCAAATTCTGTTCACACAGATCAGTTATCAAACAAGATTAGAAAGAGTATTTCAGCAAAAATTAACAGAATATGTAATGTTATGTTCTTCTCAGGAGCACTACTGAAATATTTGGAAAAGCCATCCTCAGCAAAGCCTGATGAGCTTCATGAGCCAACAGCAGGACCATCCTCTATGCAACCTCAAACACCAGTAGAAGTAGAGCCTGATGAACCAACAAGTGGCCCATCTTCTGTTCAGCTTCAAACACCACACACAGGCATTTCTACTGAGCAACAAGAACCAAGATCTGCTCCACTGCTTGATCCGTATGACTGGCCAGTTGTCCTGTCAGATGCCTTGAAGACAGATCTGGTGTCTCGAAGACCATTTCAAATCAGTCCAGATTTCACATTCCCTAAAAGAGAGGACAGTAGAAGCATTCATCACCATTACATGTACAGAACATTAATTAATAGGGAAAAAATAAAGCGAAGCTAGCTGATGTACTCTAGAAGGAATGATGTTCTTTATTGCTTCTGCTGCAAGTTGTTTTCAAGGAAGTCATACAAACTAATTACAGATGGACTTTCAGACTGGATAAATGTTGGTTCGCTTCTGAAAGGCCATGAAAATAATTCAGAACATGCAGATAACATGGCAACATGGAAGGATCTGGAACTGCAGCTAAAAACTGGGAGGACCATTGACCAAACTGAAATGTCATTAATGGAGGTAGAGCGAAGACGCTGGCGAGATGTTCTCACACATCTTGTAAGTATAATCCAATCACTGGCAGAGAGAAGCCTTGCTTTCAGGGGGTCTTCCTCTACATTGTACAGTCGAGACAATGGCAACTTCTTGAAGGAGGTTGAGCTGCTTGCCAAATTTGATCCAGTGATGAAACAACACATCAGCAGAGTCGAAAGTGGCCAATATAGTCATTCAAGTTACCTAAAGAAGCACATGAACATAACACTCAAGTCTTGGAGTGAAACCAGGTGGGAGAGCCGGCTTAAGAGCATTGAGGCTGTGCGATACCAGAGCCACAACATCAGAGAGGCCCTGTTGGAAGTCAGAAACAATGCCACAGATGCCAGGACTGAAGCACAAGCACTTGCAGAGGAGGTAGGTTCTTATCGCTTTCAGATTTGCACAGTAGTATGGTATGACATTCTTCATGCAGTTAACTATGTGAGCAAACTTCTGCAGTCTCCTACAATGCAGTTTAATGTGGCAGTCAACCTCCTCACAAAAACAAAAGACTCACTCACCAGCTACAGAAACACAGGTTTTGTTGCAGCACAAGTCATAGCTAGGGACATATGCGAGGAAATGAATGTGGAGGCTGTGCTGAAGGAGAAGAGGCTCAGTTCCACAAAAAAGCACTTTGCTTACGAAGCTCCTGATGAACCATTTACAGAAGCCTTAAAGAGGCTGGAAGTCAAATTTTTCAATGTGGTGGTGGATTGTGCCATTGGGTCAATAAATAAGAGATTCAAAACATTAGATGATGTGAGGGATATATTTGGGGTTCTCCTAAACTTCACCACAATGAACAAGGAAGACTTGTCCTGCAAGTGTGAAAAGCTCTCTAAGATACTGAGCTCTGGAGCTAACTCTGACATTGATGGAGGAGAACTGGCCCTCGAAATTAAGAACTTGCCGACTTTACCTTCACACAATATGACTGCATTGGAGCTTCTCTCCTTCATTCATCAGAAGCAACTGGAGGAACTATACCCCAATCTCTGGGTTGCACTAAGAATTGCCTGCACTCTACCTGTGACAGTAGCATCAGCCGAGAGGAGCTTCTTTAAGATGAAGCTAATCAAGAACTACCTGAGATCATCAATGGGGCAGGATCGCCTCAGTGGCCTTGGCATCATAAGCATCAACCAGGACATTGGCAGGGAGATTTCATATGATGATGATATTGATGATTTCACCCAGAAAAAATCTAGGAGGCAAAAATTTTGAAGATACAAACTGATCTGTATAACTGTTAGCTATTACACGATTGTATCGTAGAGTTAGTAATTGTTTGGTAGTTGATAATTGCATTATTTTTTTTATACATAGTTCTGTGTCATGTATTCTAAATAATGTATAAGCTAATTTTCAGGAATTTCATGGAGTATTTTTTTCTGTTTGTCTTCTGAAAGTACATATTTGTGGTTTTGGACATAAATGTTTCATTAAAATTGTTTCATAATTGTTTTTTATTAACATAGCCATTTTTTGTATGTGTGTGCTGAGGTGATGTAGTAAGGCATGAGTTGGTGGATGGAGGGGTGGGGCCTCAAACGGGTATACTGCTTAGGGCCCCCTAATGGCTAGAAATGGCCCTGATTGCATCTCTTAAGGTGGTCCATAACTATATACAGTAGAGGAAATTTTTTTTAATATTTCTTAGCTCCCACCCACTGAAGTTGTGAGGTTCTGTGAGAAAATGTTGCAGGTAAATTTTCATTTTGATCAGTTCATATTTAGGGGTTGGTCACAATTTTCAAAATTTATCCTTCTATCACTGTAATAGGTATTATATGGTGTGCACTACAGCTCCACCACCTCTGGGTCCCCCCTATCCACAAGCTGATGGATGAGTACTATCCATTCTACAACGGGGGTGTCATGGTTGGCAACCACTCATTGTTGCCCAGTCAAAGAGCTTTTCCTGGCATCCAGAAACTTCTGGCAATGCTCCGACACTACTTGCAGCAGATACTGCAGCTTCTCCTCATCTTTGGTGTGGCAGCCACTGTACTGTTGGATGAGGGCCACAGCTCACTCAGCATGGTCATTCACCACCCTGAGGTTTTCCACAACCCCAAGTGCCGCTGAAACTACTACATTTTTCCCATTCATCTGGATCTTTGTTCAAGAAACCTGTAGACAATTGCAGTTGTTCAAAGAACCTCATTGAATTCTTCATCACAAGGCTTTCCAAAGTCGAACTGAGAGCCAGGTTGACACACTTTGGAATCTGCTCTCCACCCTTTTTCTTGTATAGGGCTGCGACCATCCGACGTTTCATTGCAGATGGAACATCAGCATCAAAGAAGGCCAATGGAATCATTTCCTACCAAAGCTGCCATGCCAGCTTCTGACTGGCTACTGGAGATCTTCTACTGCTGTGGATATGAACCTCAATGATTCCAAGAGGCGAAGGTCCTGGGCTGGAATGGAAGCGGCCATCGGAGCAGTGAACCATGCCTTCAGGTAGACTGTCACAGCGAAGATGCTCATGTCTTGCAAACATGTTTTCTCTTTTGGTGTGAGATGTTGCAATTGCTCCCAGAACATCCACATCTTGATAGAATACAGGACCATGCACATCCAGCGAGCGTGATACATCACACCTGGGTGCTTGAATCAAATCTGCGATTCAAGATTTCCACCAAGGAAGACAATGGTGAGTTCCAAACATTCCTTGTAATCATTTCGGTACGTTTCATGCTGGTTTTGGTTTTTGGCAAACTTCAGAAGTTCTTCTCTGACTGGTAATAGGGATGGACCAACAGTGGGGTCGTCGACACCTGTTTGGAACTTACTTTGTCAATGTAGTTCCACTGTTGCTGGAATCTCTTGAATAACAGAACTTTAAGATCAGAAATTATGTCATGACATGCCGTGAATGCAGCAGCGACAACTAACTCCATGATATGATGCCTGCATGCAAAGTAGAGCAGCTCTTTCTGCAACTTCTGCTCTTGGAGCAAACAGCATCCTGAGTGACAGCCAGTGTTAGTAGTGGCAGTGTCGAAACATATCACCACTCTTTCACTTAGTCCCCAAAGTTGCGAGAGATTGATCACAATTTGTGTCTGCTGTTGCCCACTTCCTGAAGCTATTTTTGGCACTCCCAAGAATTGGCAGTTGCCATCTGAGGTGGACACTAAGACAGGAAGCCAGTCCACCTGCTCGTTGTTGGTAAGGTCTAACAGAAGCTTTCCATCCCAGTGCACCACCACTGGTCCAGAATGGAATCCTTTTTGGACTGATTCAGCCTGCTGCCTGCGGTGATACTCTTGGCTGTGCTTCACAGAGGATCAGCTAAGAGTCAGTTCCTCGAGGTTTTGGCCAAGGCTGCGAGCTGTTTCCGATACAACATAAAGCGCTCTCTTGTCACTCACCCCCCGTCCTGTCTAAGGCTGAAGATAATTCTGAGTTGAAAATATTCTTGGTCTGGTGTGTTCTTTTTTGGGGTGGAGAAGGATGACCTCCAGTGGCTCCCTCAAGAAACTTGTCATTGGCAGACCTTGAAGAAGCAAGTTCAGCTGTTTGGGATGTTGAGGTTTACTCTTCGACTGCTTTCCTTTTTTGGATGTCTTCCTCTGCTTTCCTCTTTGCAACCTTCTGCTCCTCTGCCAATTTTTTGTCCATGGAGCCTATTGTGCCATGCTGACCAGGCTCTCTCTGACTGAGAAGGAAGTTGCGAGCTTCTTGAAACTGGATTATCTGGAGAGCATTTCCATGTGCAGTGTTGAACAAATTGTTTGGCTTGTTTTTGAAAGATGTCTTGTTTTGGATTTCACCTTCCCTTGTTCTTTTTCAAAGCCTGCCACTCTTTGAACAAGACCAAAAGCTTCTCCAAACAATGGTCCTTCTGGCATGTTGGTATGCAGGCTCTCTCCCAAAATGAGAAAACTTCCTCCAGCACTTCTTAGGCACTTTGTTTGGTGTCTTTCTTATTCACAACATGATGGTGCAAAAAAAACACCTAGGACCTGGCCATTTGAAGGCAGTTTACTGCCTAAAATCTTTTGGTCTGGTTTGTCCAAGTAAAAACCACATATTTTTGATATGACCATCAGAGTAAGTAAATGTAACCAATATAAACCAATGTATGATATACCAATATCTATTAAAATCTATTTCATATAGCTATATATAACACTCCAACCTGTGAAAGAGCAGAAAATGGCATTAATTAGAACTGAGTGACTCAGAGAAGAACATATAACCCTATGAGCAACCACTAATTATGCACCAATGTGAGTGAAATTTTTCACAATTTATTTTCTGCTCTAGTGATGTAGATTAGGTGGGTGGGAACTGGAAAAATCGAAGGTTCAGTTTTATGGACCACCCTAATGTCATTACCCCAGTTGGATAATTTACCCCTAGGTTGGGAACCACTGCTCTGACTGCATGCCTCCTTTAAAGAGAGTATGCAGTATAACTCTTTTGACACACTCATTCCTTTTCTGTCCAGCTCTCTAATGTAAGGGTTAATCAGTATTCTCAATCTTTCATTTACTCAACTGCTCAACTCTGGAACAATCTTCTGCAATCCATCTTTTCCCGAGTCTCTGACCTCCAATCTTTCAAATGCAGTGTGTCCAGGTATCTCAAAAAACCCTGGACTTTGAATTTCTCTCTTTTCTTCCTGTATCAGGGTGGGGGGAGAAGCGTTTTAGCAGGCATTCGCCCTTGACCCGCCTTCCTGCATAAAGGAAAATCCACTTTTGGAATGAAAAGGGGTTGCTGTGTCAGTCATTGCAAACACGAGTTTCATTGAGGAAGAGAAGGTGAGGTTTAGAGGAGAGGTGGTGGTCAACAGATTGGAAATTTGAGGAAAGGCCATAAGTGTTGCAGAAGTTTATGAAAAGTGAATCAGACAGAGGCCCAGAACATCTTGAATGGGCAGTAGTAGAACCAGTCCTGCTGCCTGGGTCTGTGTTCCCTGTATTGGCTGTGGGGGAGCCAGAAGTGGGGACATTTATGGTCCCTTCTCCAGGGGGGGCTCTGATGTCTTGAAGTTGATAACATTGTTTTTGTCTTAATTTTGAAAAGATTGTGTAGTATGTAAGATGCATGTATGTGTAGTGAGGAATGTAATGTTATGAACATAGTGATATTAATGTTCACAAATGGATTGAAAATTAGCTAAATGCATGTAAATAAAGAGTGGTCATTAATATTAGGCAAAGTATCTAACTGGAAAAGTGTAACTAGCAGCATGCCTCAGAGACCAGTTCTTTTTATTACTTATATCAGTGACATTGTCAAAGGAATTAGTATAATTTCAAAATTTGTGGATGATACAGTACCAAACTAGGGGAACAAACAAAATCAGCAGCAGCAGAACATTTACAGATTGAAGAAGATACATGTTAATTGAGTGGGTAGATATTTGGCAAATGAACTTTAATATAGATAAATATAAAATGTTGCATATCAGTAGAAACAATGTTAAAGAAAAAGTATTTTATGCATGACAAGACACTAACAAATGTTACAGAAGAGAAAGATTTATTATTATTGTTGCTAACACTTAAACTGAGTAAGCAATGTATCACAGCAGTCAGAAAAGCAAATAGAATCTTAGGATTTATTGGTAGACTGTTTGAATTGGTCTGAAAAAACAATGCTTACTTTATGTAATTCCCTCACCTGGAATACTGCATTCAGTTCTGGTCTCCATATTTATGGTTGGACATCCTCACTCAGTAGGGTGGGTTGATATTTTGTATTCAAAAGTGACACATTGTGAGGGTTTCATATGGGTCACAGTAGTCACCCAGTAAAATATTTTGCATATCCCAAGTCTCCTACCGGTGACAGGACAATTGCGTCCTGGTCAAGTGCATCCCGGACAAATGCGTCCCGGTCATTGGCATCCCTGGACAATTGCGCACTTCCCCAACTACTACATGAAGTTTATTTATTAGAGAAGTGAATAGAAAGTTCATTGTGACTTCACCTACGCAATTGACCAGGGATGCCAATGACGAGGGATGAGTATGTTTGTTATTGCAATTTTGTATGGGATATAATGCCTGGTTAGATTAATTGTGCCCTTGATGATTGGTTAGGTTAAGTTGTGATATTTTCGTTAAAACTAAAGAAAATAACTTTATCTTAAGTGGACGTAACCCATAAAATTTGAGAATGATGTTGCTGATGATGGATAAAGTTTTAGAGAACAGTTTCGAACAGAACTTATCAACATATAACAAGTTTAATAGGTTAAAATGAAAAGTATATTTGAAATTCCAATACTAACTTTCTATTCACTTCTCTAATAAATAAACTTCATATAGTAGTTGGAGAAGTGCGCAATTGTCTAGGACGCAATTGTCCAGGGACGCCAATGACCGGGACGCACTTGACCAGGACGCAATTGCCCTAGTACCCTCCAACCCCCAGCACAAATTTTCAGTTTTTAGTTTCAATTTGCCAAAATGTACATTTTTCAGTAAAAACTTGGATAAAAATTGTTTCAGCTATGTTAAACTCGTGTTTCTTATTTTTTTATTCAAACTCCAAGAAAATTGGTATGAAGATAAAAAATAAGGAACAAATTAATGAATTACATAACATTTTTGAGAAATTAAACAACAGAACTTGTCTTCTACAAGAAAAAGAAAAAACATTACCTAATGAAGTAACACTGCATGTTTATTTATTCTACTGTCCTTTCCATTCAAATTTAGGCAATCTTTGCCATGAGTCCAGTAGGTTAAGAATATATTTTTGGTGATTTCATAGCCAATTTGTACATCAGATGCATTCATGACTAGATTCACAGTGCTTTCTACTCCTTAGCTATGACAAGGAAAGGCTGGTATTTTGAGTGGTTCTTGTCTTGCTAGCAAAAGTTCCTTATTGCTTGCTAGCAAAAGTTCCTTATTGTTGAAGTTTCTCAGAAGTGGAGGTGGATAAATTACTTTTTTCTGCCAATCAGTCATTTCAGTGTAGTCTGAAGAATCAAAATTAAGAGTTTGAGGTAGGTCAAAGTTTCTTGATCCAGAAAATGTAGTTCTTGAGAGAATGATTCTCTGGATTGCAACCTCTCTAACTTCTCTTGAGTCTGTTATCATCAATAGTAGAATATTTTTGGGGTTCGCAAAGTATAAGTTATTCTAAAACACTGGTTCCATGATCAATCTGTATTTCTCCTTGAAGTTGCGCAGCAGATACTCTAAGTACCAAAAGTTAGATGATCCATCAGATGCCATTGGATGTGACTTAACCCAAAACCATCCCATCCTGGAGCATAAGATAGCATAATAATTTCTACTAGATCTTTGAGATCTTGGGTTGGATTTGGTATTGACAAATAGTCTAAGAATTCTATTTGCTCTAGTTAGCCAACAAGCATGATGAATTGTACCAGGAGATTTTTCTGCAAGATCTTGGGAGACATTTCCAGATGGAACAGCTAGGCACATATTGTAGATATAATTTTGATCACTGCTTAAAGCATTAACATCAGGTGGAATTTCATGAGTGTTTCCTTTAACAGGAGAAAAAGCAACCACTTCCAGTTTTGTTAGATCAGTTTTCAATTTATTTCCAATTGAACCCTTGAAAGTACTTGGGTCTGTTGTTTTTCCATCTATTGCCTCGTAGACATGCCTGAATGGTAGTTCATTCACATGAAGAAGGCATACCAGCCACTGAACAGACCTATTCAGATAGATTTCAACAAGCTTTATTAGTCCACCAATTCTTCCAGTGTTCACAGCAGTGCCATCACATAGTAAAGCTTTTAACGTGTCTGAACATCTGAGTCCACTATTACAGTAATCAGCTCTTCTGCTACACAATGAGCATTTCCATGATCAGGTGTTACATAATCTATATAGATATTTCCAGGCTCTTTAACAATGACATAGTGCTCTTCTTTGATCTTGCCTGCCCTGGTTAATGTGTCATCTCTTCTCCCATCAAAGCCAATGCATTCTATTCCTATATTCTCCAATTTAACCCTGGTACTCAATTTTTTTTACATACTCATGCTTTTTCTCTCTCCAGTTTCTATCAATCATGTTGCCCTGATCCAGGATTCCCATATCTTTTGAAGCAGTATTAACAATTGCTGCTGCTGCCCTGCAACTCACTCTGTAACAATCTGCTGTCACTGCCAACTTTTCATAGGTACAGTAGGTCCCTGACTTACATACATTCAACTTATGAAGTTTTGAAGATACGAACAACAAAGTGCGTGCTAGCGGTATATAGTTACACCAAACTTCAGATGGAACTGGAGGAAGGTGACATTCATCAGTTACTAGAAAGCCACTCACAAGAGCTAATAAACAAAGACTTGATACACAGAGGGTGGGGGTGGAGGTTTGTTTTTTAATGAATAAAATACATACATTAACATCATACATTGTGCAGTTTTTTACATACTTTACATACAAGGTGCGATCCAAAAGTTCCCGAACTGTACCAACAAAAAAATATAGGCTTACCTTAGGTTCTAATTACTGCTGTCCCCTTGGGAGTTGATACAGCGGGCCCAGCAATTTTCCCACTGCTCGAAGCACCTCTGGAACTCCATTTTGGGGATGTTGTTCAGCATCTTGTGTGATTCTGCCTGAATCTCCTCGGTCATCAAATCGTCACCCCTTCAGCTGGATCTTCATCTTGGGGAACAGGAAAAAGTCACAGGGGCTAGGTTGGGGGAGTAGAGGGGGGGACCACTGCCATGTTGTTTTTGTCCAAAAACTGCTGCACAGACAGAGTGGTGTGGGCTAGCATGTTGTCTTGATGCAGCAGCCAGTTCTGTGTGCACCACTTGTCCAGACATTTCCTCCTCACATCCTCCCTCAAACGCCTCAGAACCTCAATGTAAAAGTGCTGATTCACTGTTGAACCTACAGGAACAAACTTCTCATGAACAATTCCCTCCATGTTGAAGAAACAGATCAGCATGCTCTTGACGTTGCTCTTGACTTGCCTCGCTTTCTTCAGTCATGGTGAAGTTGAACTCTTCCACTGGGATGACTGCTGCTTGGTTTCCATGTCATAGCTGTAAACCCAGCTTTCATCACCAGTGATGACCTTGGAAAGGAAGTTTTGATCATTTCTGACCTGTTCCTGGAGGTCCCTGCCCACAGTGAGCCAATGTTGCCTCTGGTCCTGGGTCAGCAAGCGGGGCACGAATTTGGCAGTGATCTGCCTCATGTTGGGTTCCTCTGTGATAATGCATTGGCATGAACCAAATGATAGGCCAACGATGCTGCAGATGTCGTTAATCATTTGCCGACAGTCCTCGTGGATGGCCTGATGCACTTTTTCAACATTTTCGTCAGTTCTGCTGGTTGAGGGCCAACCAGAATGTTTGGAATCCTCAACTGATGTTTGCCCACGTTCGCGAGAACCACTCAAAAGTCTGGTTTCTGCCATGGCATCATCACCAAATGCTTGTTTAAGCATTTTTTGGGTCTCCAATGCAATTTTGCCGAGTTTGAAGCAAAACTTATGCACACGTGCTGCTCCTTCAAGTCTGCCATTTCTCTTCTTGCAAAAATTGCATAAAACCACTAACACTAATGCACAAAAATGCTCATAAAAAAACGTGTGCATGTATCACCATGTCACTCCACACTGCCAGTCCGGGAACTTTTGGATCGTGCCTCGTATTTTTATGAATTTATTTTGTTGATCTAAGTTATTTCCGACTTATGAACATTTTGTACTTACGAACAGACCTCTGGAATGCATTAAGTTCGTAAGTCAGGGACTTACTGTATATCTGTTCTGCTCTTTCTCTATTAACTCTATATCAGGCACAAAGTCTTCATCCTCTTGGTCGGTCTCTACCTCCATGCTCTCAGCACCAGCTGCATCCTGTGATTTCTGCGATGTTGAAGGGACAACTCTGATAGCTTCAGTTAATTCTGCTTGTGATCTCATTCAGCATTTGTGTTCTTTTTGAGCTCTAGCAATAGACCTTTTCCTCAGCAAAGCAGATTTTCTATCAATTGGCCCCAGTTGGTTTAATCTTTGCTTTTGTCCTACAAAAGAATCCCACTCAGCAATTGTTATTTTATCTTGCACTGGCAGGCATTTCTATCAATCCCATTATCGTAACAATCACAGGTACATACATCAAACATAGCATCATACTCCGAAACTTTTTGTTCAAATCTCTCATCTCTTTGGTTTATAGGAACCTTGTTCAACTTTGAGGCTGCTTCTATCACTCTAACAACTTTCTGAAAGATTCCATGAGTGCTTATTGTAGGGAAAGAGAACCTTCTCCATATGGTTTCAATGTCTATTGCGACTATGTTACAACATTCATTAAAAGTAATCAATTTATTTGATTCAGCCTCTTCTCATTGTCATACAAAGTTGTAGTGCCTCACATCTGCTTTTGTTGGTGTCATAGCTGCTGGAAACTTGGAAGGATGTCTAAAGGCTGCATTTGATGACTTTTTTCTTGTTGTCATGATTAATTTGACTTAATAACCAATGGTTTGAGTCAATAATAATTTCACTAAATCAATAATCTGAAACAAAAATAAAATATATTTTTTTGCAAAAAGTACTCAAAAAATTACGGTTGCCAGACTTTTCTGCACATTTGTGAAATTTGACCATAATGTGGCCAATCTGGCAACCCTGCATAAAACAAAAAAAGTATCCATAAATAAAGATGATACCCATTTGATTTAAATAAGGGCAAATAAGGTCTTCTAACTTATTTTTAACATATCTTAAATTGCTGTTCGGAATATGTTCAAAGCTTACTGTGAAATCTCAGCTAGAAGAGTGGGGAAAAAGGGGGGACTACGTGCGAGGGGTACAGCAGGTCGCACATAGCTCAACTTTTGATGTTATTTGTGAACCCAAATGAAAACCCTCACACAGTGTTGTTTTTAAAAAAAGCCCCAAAAACTTGTTTTGACCCACCCTAAATTGCTTAGAATGGAGAGAGTACAGCAACAGGCTACAAAAATTATTCCCATACTTAGAAACAAATCATATGCTGCCTGTTCAGAAATGTTAAATTTATTTTCACTTGTAAAAAGGTAAATTTGAGAGATTTAATCCAGGTGTTTAAAATGATTGAAGGTTTTGACAACATTGATGCTGAAAAATAATTCACCTTCAGAAGTGCAGATAGAACTTGTGGTAGTGGTCTGAAACCAGTGGGGTAAACACTTTAATTCTAATGAAGCTAAGCATTTGTCTTTCAATTGTCTAGTTAATTTGTAGAATTGATTGCTAGCCAGTGTAGTTCAAAGTAATTTGATCAAATCCTTTAAAGAAAGACCAAATCTTGCCTTAAGTCCCCATTTAGAAGCATTTGTTAGCATATAAAAGGATTGCTGAAATTTCCCTCATTTTCTCCTATTTGCTTCAAAATTTTCACTTATCTCCAAACTTCCCTCCTTTCTTTCAGCCTCCCTCTCTTGCTTTAACATTTTCACTTGTCTTTAAATTTTCTTCCATCTTTTAACCTTCCTCCTTAAATAAATGGACACTTAGGGACCAGCTGGTCTGTTGCTGTTTAAGTGTCCTTTGTATAATTGATCCTCAACAGTCTCTCTCTTCTGAAGATCTTCATGGTTGGATTCTCTAAACAAGCTCTCGCCTCCCTTCATACTATAAGGACTACATCATGGCCAATGTCATAACACCACTTAACGGAGATCAGCGAAGTTAAGTGACATTGGGTCTGGGTAGTAGTTGAATAGGAGACCATCCTCCACACCCAGATTATGTAACAACCCGTGGTTCAGATCCCATGTAAAGCTGTAGGTCCCTCCATCATATGACCTTAGATGTTGTGAAGGTTAAACAACCCCAATAAAAATAAAATTAAATCCCTTCATATAACTGATTAAATGTATTTCAGTGAATTACTTGCATGTCATGTGGTTCATGCTGTAATAATAATAATAATAATAATAAGAATGATAATAGTCATATATATATATGAAGAAATAAATAAATATATATATATATAATATATATATGAAAAAAATATATATATATGTGTGTGTGTGTATATATGGAAAAACTGGAGGGTATCGATAGGGAAATCAATCCCTGATTAAGGACCATACAGAGAAGGAAGAGGAAAAGGCGGTAGAAGCAATAAAGGAAAATCCAAAATACTTCTATAGCTATGCAAAAAGGAAAACAAAAATGTGCGCCGCTATTGGGCCCTTAAGGACGAGAAATAATGAACTAACCGACAATCCAAAAGAAATATCTGATACATTGAGAGCTCAATATGAATCAGTTTTCAGTACTGCAAAAAAAGTGATAAAGCGATACCTGACATAAATGCATTCTTTGAAGAGGAATTGCAAGGAGTATATAACAGACTTTGATTTTACACCAGAAGATGTAGCGAGAGCTATAGGACAAATGAAACCACATTCAGCTGCAGGTCCGGACAATTGGAATGCATTATTGATTAAAAACTGTAAAAATGAAATAGCTACACCTTTATACTGGATATGGAGAAGATCCCTAGACACTGGGGAAATACTGAGCATCTTGAAAAGAGCAAACATTGTCCCTATATATAAAGGAGGGGACAGATCTCAAGCAAAGAACTATAGACAAGTGTCATTGATGTCCCACCTCACCAAAGTATTTGAAAGAATGGTTAGAGAGAAAATTTATGACTTCCTGGAGACACAGGAAAGATTCAACGAAAATCAGCATGGATTCTGATCAGGTAGATCATGCCTATCACAACTAATACAACACTACAACAATATCCTAGATGCATTGGAAGGCAATGACAACTACGATGGTATATACACAGATTTTGCTAAAGCTTTTGACAAATGTGACCATGGTATAATAGCACATAAAATTAAGTATATGGGAATAACAGGCAAAGTGGGAAAATGGATCTACAACTTCCTCAGAGAACGTCTGCAGGTCGTCAAAATTCAAGGTATATCATCATCAGAATCAGAAGTACGCAGCTCAGTACCACAAGGGACAGTACTGGCCCCACTCCTGTTCATTATCATGCTAACAGACATAAACAGCTGAGTAAACAGCAACAGTATAGTAACATCCTTTGCAGATGATACAAAGACCAGCAGAAAAATCAGTGATGTACATGACGTGGAGGCCTTGCAGAGGGACACGAACAAAATATACAAATGGTCAGAAGACAACAACATGTCATTTAACACAGAAATTTCAGCTCCTGAGATATGGTAGAAAAGAAGAACTTAAACAGATGGCATATTATGCTCCAGATAGACAGGAAATTCAGAGAAGCACAAAAGCGATCAATCTCGGGATAATAATGACAGATGATGCGAAATTTGAAACACAAAATCAGATAGTAATAAATAAAGCAAAAAGAGTTGCTGGACAGGTACTAAGAATGTTCAAGAGAAGGGACAGGACAGTAATGATTCCCCTGCTAAAAACGCTGATTATACCAAAACTTGAATACTGCTCAGTTTTGATGTCCCCATATAAAAAGGAAGAAACTAATAAACTAGAAGAAATGCAAAGGCATTTCACAGCCAAGATTGATGGCTGCAAAGAACTCAACTACTGGGAAAGACTACGTAAACTAAATCTGTACTCCCTGGAAAGAGGAAGAGAGAGGTACACCATAATCTACATATGGAAAATTATGGAAAAACTGGTACCAAACCTAAAAGTAAACCCAATTACCATTCAAACAACACTGGAAAATAGGAAAGGCAGAATGTGTAGTGTTCCAAAATTAAAGGCCCAACCAGGGACCTCCTCAACTCTGAAGGAAAATAGCTTGGTTGTCAGGGGGCCAAGACTTTTCAACCAGCTTCCAAAGGACCTCAGAAATGTAACAGGGGTCAAAGTTGAAGTCTTCAAGAGAAGACTGGATGCCTTGCTCAGGATGGTATCAGATGAGCTGGGCATGCCTGGCTATTTACGGTGGAGAGCGCAAGGAAACAACTCACTCCACCAAGCCAGACCTAGAGACGGGGCCACCAGCTTGACCTTCATGTGAAGATAGACCAATGCACGAAACAACATAAGGTGTACAGTGTATATACGAGGGCGAGCCAAAAAGTATGCTGAAAAATGTTCCTGTGCAAACACGTTTTTTTTTCAAAACAAAACGAGATTAATCATGTCTTCTGAAGTTGATGATGATATCTGACAGGTTATTTCATTAATTCACTTGTCATTGTGTATTGAGGGTGCCTTTAAAAAGAACGTCATTTTTCACCCCATGGAAACCAGCGATTTTGAGTTGAGGGCCATCATCAAATTCTTGTTTAAACTCAAGTGGACAGCTTCGCAAATCAGTGAAGCTTTGCAAAGGGTTTATGGAGGGGTTAAATGGATGGAAACACCGCCTTCAAAAGTGCCTGAACTTAGAGGGGAACTATGTTGAAAAATAATTGCTTTACGTTCATATGTTTTCGCTTAATAAAGGATTCTTTGTTTTTTCCGTGTACTTTTTGACTCCCCCTTGTGTATATATATATATATTATATATGAAAAAATAACTAATGCAAAGATAAATTAAACCTTCCACCAATCAGTAAAGTAGTTATGCAAGTTATTTAGAATTTGAAAATTGGATGGTGTCTTTAAAAATATTTTGAAGCGGGTAAAAAGCAGGTATTTATATCATTGAAATTAAGCATCCCCAATTTCATTAGGGAAGATTTTTAATCTAAGCTACTTCAATGAATTGCAGGGTCGAATCCAAGAAAGTGGTACCCTGATGATGGAGGATGGCAGTGTCATGTTATTTCTACTGCTTCTGAATGGATTTGTGCAACTGCCTTTGATGTCTTCATGTTGACCCTCGTTGATGAATTCAAAAGCCTCTCGATGGAATCTCCTCAAGTAAGTGTTATGTCTGTTTGAAAAAATAAAGTTTTACTGAGTATTAAAGCCTCTCTGATGAGAAGAACTATGACAGCTTCTGTATAAATGGTTTAACTTTTCAGGTTTACATCACCATTGAAAATTTGACAGCTAGTCAGTATTTATACAGCCAAGATGCGGATTCTGGCTCAAATGATATCCAAGCTATTCTTACCTCTCAGAATTATGGTTCTTGAGGATGGGTAACCACTTCTACTAATTCTTCTAAACATCACTGCGTAGAATCAGTTTCATCAGAAAATGTTAATTCTGTTCCTCCTCTCACTCAGTCCAATCAGGATAATTTTGCCCCAAAAGAAACTTCTCGGATTCTCGCATCTCATGGAATTCCCTTGCAAGTTCCTAATTCAAAGAAAACTGAAATATTGCAGAAACTAAAGAATTTGTATTGTGTGGTTGGTAAAGAAGATAAAATTCAATTAATTGTCTGTGATTCTGATGATTCAAACGTCACCAATCTGAAAGTCTTTAAAAATTTTCGTAAGAAATTGTTTGTTTCCAAAGATAAAAAATTAAGTAAACATTTAAGAAGTTCCTATAAATTTTCAAAGAATTCACCATTGATTCCTAGAATTAAAAATAAGTTTAAAAAGGGATCTTCCATTTTCAATTCTAGAGACACCGCTAATGAATATTTCAGAGAGGAAAACGAACCCCTAACCAATAGTAAAATAATGCATGATGAACAGTCACATTGTTCCAGTAATAGTAAAAAGGAAGAAAACAGAATTGTTGCTAATGTTATTTTCTCATTACCACTTGATGAAGATATAAATAAGGATAATCCTCAACGAATAATCAATGGAACTGAAAATAACAAGCAGAGCTACCATAAATCATTGTCAGAATTTCTCATCGATGATTCGACTTGTAAGAAAAATGTGTTGAGTATAAACTCTTTAGTAAAACCAGAAGGAAGCCATGCCACTTATTTTGTTACAAATTCGAAGACAGTTGAATTTAATGATCTTAGCATTATTAATACTGTGAACTCTGTAGTTCCTTTTAATCCAAATTTTAAAGCGTCTTTCCTTCCCCGGGCTTATAAAGTCAGTAATATACCTTTGTACAGTTATTGTTCTTTATCGAATGGAAAATCAGTTAAATTTAATAGTAGTTTGTATATAAATATGGGATCTTTAGAGAGTGAAGCGGTGAGTTTGCTACTGAAAAGTATTCTTGAAGAATCTGATGTTAATCGTGGAATAGAATTATGTAGAAAGAGTTTTCTGAATGACTCTAGTCCAAAGATGTCTTTGTTTAAAGGATTTGCGCACATTAAAGTTAAAGGGAAAAGTTTTTATAGGAATGGCGATAAAGTTTGTTGTGATATAGAACTTAGAAATAAGGCGAAGCTTCTCAAGTTGGATAAGACAAATATATTAAGCAGTAATTCTAGCTTAGATCTTAACACTGAACAAGCCCTTAATTGTGAGGTCACAGTAAAGCCAAAAGTCCTGAAGATAGCTTCCAGTGCTAGCCACTCAAAATTCATGCCAAAAGGTAATGCAATGTCTTTGAGGGCACTGTGTCAACTGAAACTGAAGGAAATTAGTGATAGTGTTTGGGACGTTGATGATTGCCTGCCACCTAGACTAAAGAAGCCTATTAAACCGCTGCAAGGAAGCGCTTCTCGTGGGACTGAAGTCAAATTTGAGGAAGGAATTAACTTTGAAAGGGATTCAGATATGTCTTCAGAGGAATATTCTTCAAACGTTGAAGAGAGTGTCTCAGACGAATGTCGGGAGCTTGTTGAAGTGAAATACGTGCAGCTTTCAATAAGCATCGTCCTTGCACTTGTCCTACATGCTGTCCAGAGTATATCTCAGTTAATGCTCGAAGTTTTTCTTGTTACAGATCCTCCTTCTCCCCCTTGGTAACTAATTAGATGACTGCTGAAAACTCATCCAGTTTCCAGTATTAGGCCTAATGTAATACTTTTGGCTGATACATAGCAAAGTCTGTTGTGCATTTGCGTAAGAAGTGAACAGCGACTGAAAACATGCAGCTCACCAATGATTTAAATGAAACTGTAAGCCATTTTCCACGAATTGGCTGTAATATAGAATAAAATTTTCCAAGATAATTCTATATTCCAACTGTCAATTCCTCCTTCAGACTCGTGATAAAATTTGCAAGGAAAACTTTTGATACATGAACTGATCATTGTATGAGGCATGTCACTATAGAATTTACTTTTGCATCTAAAAAAGAATCCCCTCGTACCAGAATGTTCCATATACGAGAGTCCATTGATTAGATTCGCTTTACCATTTACTAAACAGCAGGCCATGACAGGATTTCCTTCGTAGTCCTGTTTCCGCTTCTAAACCACATCCCAACCAACTTGATCGTTTCAGATTTCAGTCAAGTTTTTAATTCACTCATACTTCGTAATTCAATTTACAAATTGTTTGAAGGAGGTAAGTATAGGGAGACGCTGGTTCATGCTGCTACAGTAATACAGCATAAAGAATAAAAGTGTTATTCTTTAAAGAAGATTAAAGGAAACATTTAAACTCCGAAACTGACAAAAACTAAAAAAGTCAAAAACAAGTTTATTTCGGAATGTTAATATTTTTTAAATGTTCTTTAATTTAAAGTACAGTGACCTTATCTTATAGTTTTAATTCCCCTGTTAATGTTAATTACTTCTTTATTTTCTTGTAGTTGTGTTAATGTGTAGTTAGTTAATTTCACTTGCAATTAAGGTTCTCTGCATTACCAAAGGAAGTTTACAAGTTAAGATTTAAAATTTAGGGTAATTTTCCTTCTCGCCTCATTTCTCAATTTGGAAGTATGCAATGGAGGTTGTGCAATATGGGTCCATCCTATCAACCACTACAATTTGAAAGAAAAAATTCACTCATTTCTGAATGAAAATTAATTTAGAAGAATTTTTCTTTGCTCAGAAACGTCCATTAACCACCGTAAATTAAAGACCATTTTTGAAGTTAAGTGAAAAGTAATTATTGCAATGTTGACATCATTCACAATAATTACTTTTCACTTAACTTCATAAATGGTCTCTGCTTTATGGTGGTTAATGGACGTGTTTCCGAACAAAGAAAACTGTTTCTAAATTAATTTCCATGCAGAAATTAGTGAGTTTTTTCTTTTAAATTGTAGTGGTTAAAAGGAATGAATATGTTCGGTTCGTCAGCCGCAACTGCTTCCTTCTTAAAGTCAGAAAAGCGTCACACAAGAGAAAGTAGTTTTTATTTAATGGAGAGATTAGCATTTTATTTCAAGACGAATTCAACCATTCTACCTCGCTTATTCTGATTTTAAAGACAACTAACAGGGGCAAGGTTACACTTTTCATTATTATTATTATTATTATTACTATAAACATATGCTCTATTCCATGTTATTGTGATGTATGTTATATGTAAATATACAATGTATAAATAAGCCTAAATACCATACAAAAGCCTTAAAGAGTTCTCTCTCGTAAAACTTTAAAGTGTGATATCCAAACTGGTGAAGTTCATTTTTTCCTTATGTTATTACTAATGACTACAATGAGGCTTTATATATATATATATGTACCGTATGTATATATATGTGTGTGTATATATATACACCTTACCTTATGAACCTTATGTTGTTTCGTGTGTTGGTCTCTTCACACGGAGGTCAAGCTGGTGGCCCCGCCTCTATGTCTGGCCTGTTGGAGGAGCGAGTTACTTTCTTGCGCTCTCCACCGTACATAGCCAGGCACGCCCGGCTCATCTGGTACTGTCCTGAGCCAGGCATCCAGTCTTTTCTTGAAGACTTCAACTTTGACCCCCGTTACGTTTCTGAGGTCCTTAGGAAGCTGGTTGAAAAGTCCTGGCCCCCTGACAACAAAGCTATTTTCCTTCAGGGTTGAGGAGGTCCCTTGTCGTGCTTTTAATTTGGGAACACTACACATTCTGCCTTTCCTATTTTCCAGTGTTGTTTGAATGGTAATTGGGTTTAGTTTTAGGTTTGGTACCAGTTTTTCGATCATTTTCCATATGTAGATTATGATGTACCTCTCTTCTTCTTCTTT
>JAJOZX010008236.1:50000-55000 GCA_023014485.1 Bathynomus jamesi | reverse complement strand
AAAGCTTAGTCTGACTGCCATTATTATTCTAATGGGTTTAACTTGGAAAGAAAGAAACATCAATTGAGCTATCAGCTGTTAAAGTGTGTATACATTTTTTTGGGACGCCCTGTGTATATATATATATATGTGTGTGTATACATATATATAGATATATGTGTGTGTGTGTGTACATATATATATGTATATTTTTTTAATTGGGGTTGTTTAACCTCCTTCGCAACATCTAAGGTCATATGACGGAGGGGACCTACAGCTTTACGTGGGATCCGAACCACGGGTCGCTACATAATCTGGGCGCAGAGGACGGTCTCCCATCCAACTACTACCCAGACCCAATGTCGCTTAACTTCGCTCATCTCCGAGAAGCGGTGTTACGACATCGGCCACTACGTAGCCCCTATAATATATATATATATGTGTATATATATATATATATATATATATACTGTGTGTATGTATGTATATTAGGGTCATGACATTTTTATAACCTCATGTTCCTGTATCATAAATCGATGAACTTTTGCCCCCTGACAATGAAAATAACAGTTTTTTCGATATATTTTGAAAAAACTTCACCCCAAAATAAAAATAAAAAATAAATAAAATAAATAGAAATTTGCATGTTTATTTCACAATTATTATACATAAACATATATTATATTATAAGCACACCGGACAAAAAATTAGTCACCCCTCTCAGAATGTACCTAATAACGTGTGACGGCGCCTCTGGCCTTGATAACCGCACGAATCTGGCGAGGCAGAGACTCTACGAGGTTGTGCATGTACTGAACATCGATTTGCTGCCACTCGTTCATCAGCCGGTCCCGAAGTTCCGCCAGAGTCCTGCGCTTCACTTTCTGTTTCCAGCCTGAACAACACCTTCGACGCATTCAGGATTAAAGGCTTCATTGGACCTGCGATGTACTCGTCGCCTCCCATCATTGGAGAACAAACAAAAACGGGACTCATCGGACCAAATTACACGTTTCCAATCTGCCGCAGTCCAGTTTTTGTGCCTCTGAGCCCATTTATAACGTGCCAATTTGTGACTTGCTGTTAACAGCGGCCTCTTCCGTGGTACCCTGCTCCAGATGTCCATCGCATGCAGTTCTCGTCGCAATGTCCGTTCGGAAATTGGTCGCTGGAGAACCTCATTGGTTTCTTGGAGCAATTGTTCTCTGGTTTGAAAACGATTTGCAGTTACTAGACGAGAAACATGGCGGCGGCCCCTATTGTCGAGAATTGTTTTCCGGCCACAGTTACGCCGTCGATTGTCAGTTGATTGCGAACTACACCACTCTTTGTAAACTCGCTGGACAGTACGCGTTGACACACCAACAAATTGGGCTACTTCAGACATTTTGTGTCCGTGGGCTCTGCCAAACACGATGGCTCCTTTTTGCCACTGAGTAACGTCTGCCTCACGACCCATTTTGCAGACTATATCCAACACACACTTTGTTCTTCACCACCTCACGAAACAGATCTGATCCTGTGTGCTACGTCACCGCTACTTGTCACTTACCAGTGCTACATCAGCGCCCTCTGTGTGACCTTGAACTTCCTACTATCGGTGCTATTAGGGGTGACTAATTTTTTGTCCGGTGTGCTTATTATCGAACATTATACCTATACAATACATATTAATTATACAAATACAATATTATACATTTACTCTATTATTGTTTTAATTGTTTTACTTATTGCTTAAAATAAACCTGTAACTAATATACGATATTTGTTTTCGGGGTGACATTTTTTTTTAATTCTGAAGAATTAGGCCCTTTTTTATTGTTTTCAAGCAAAAGTTCATCGATTGATGATACAGGAAACAATATTTATGACAAAAAATTAAAAAGTCATAACCCTAATGTATATATATCATCATCATCATCCGCCCGCCCCGCCGCCGAGCTGGGCACTTGCGTTTTTTTGCGCGTTTTTTTTGCGGTACTACTACCGCACTACCAAACCGGTACCGCATACCGCATAACGCAGTACCGCAAAGGATCGCTGAAAGTACAGCAGTACCGCTACCGCATTCAAATTTCCCGCGGTACTTTCCGCGGTACCGACCAACACGGTAGTACCGCAGTACCGCCAAAAAAACCGCAAGTGCCCAGCTCTAATAATATATGTATGTATATATATATGTATGTATATGTATATGTATATATATATATAAAATTATATATATAACATATATATATATATTATATATATACATATATATATACATATATACATATATATATATATATACATATATATGTATGTATATGTATATATATGTATCTATATATAATTTTATATAATATAATATATATATATATATATATATATATATATATATGAATAGAAACGACATAAGTGTTAAGGAACGTTTCCGCACACGAGGAGGAGAGATAACGAATAATGAAAAATGAGGCGGTTCGCCTCATTTTTCATTATTCGTTATCTCTCCTCCTCGTGTGCGGAAACGTTCCTTAACACTTATGTCGTTTCATTTATATATACTGCGCGGTCATTGCAGTTATATGCGCATATTCACGATTTGCGAGGGTGCCCTCTCAGGGCATTGGTTTCTGCCCTATGTGGGAGAATTTCGATTTGTGATTGAGTGAGGTCCGTAGCATAATGGTAGAGCATCCAACCGGTAATTGGAAGGCCCTGGGTTCGTTTCCCGGGCGGTTCGCCTCATTTTTCATTATTCGTTATCTCCTCCTCGTGTGCGGAAACGTTCCTTAACACTTATGTCGTTTCTATTCATTTATATACTGCGCGGTCATTGCAGTTATATGCATATATATATATATATATGTATATATATATATATTATATGTGTGTATATATATATATATATATATATATGTGTATATATATATGTATATACCGTATATATATATATATATATATATATGTATATAATGTCGGGCTAACATCATGAAAAAGAAAAACTATGGTATTTGTCATTTACCATTACTTATTCGGACTATAGTGGATTTAATTTTCCCAGAAGAGTTCCTTGTTCCATGCACGGTCTGTGTTTAACATATAATTTTCTCAGGGAACCATTCTGAGTTTGTGTATATTAAACGGACGTGTTACGTGCCTTGAAAAGTGGACGCTCAATGTCCTGGTTGAGGTTTAAGTTTTGGTTTTTTTTGGCTAAAAATACAATAGTTGCCCCCTTTTTCTTTGATTTATTCAATCCGACGTGAATGCAACGAGTCTTTTACTTATATAATATATATATATGGGATGAATTTCACAATAAAACACGTGAAATGAATAAATGCTGCAAACCCACAAGGAAAAAGAAAAACGATTCCAAGGCCTTTCGTGTATTCAAAGCTACACCTCGTCAGGGAATGAAGATAAAAGGCGAGAAGCCCATAAATATATACAACGTACACGAAAACCAAAACAATTAGCACATACTTAACAAGGGTTAATGAGAGGCAAAAGAAATTTTAACATGATGTCGTCAATGTTATACGTCCCGGCACTGTCCCCGCACTGATTTTAGTAATATTGTTAACTTGTCGTCCCAAGAGCTAGACTTCAATACGAAATGTGCGTTAGGCTTTGGGTTAGGTTTCTCAGTCCCAAAAAAGCCCAGCAGTTTACTGATTGCTGAGTCTTTTATTAATTTTGAAAAACATAGTAATATTTCCGAAAGTGAGGTGACTTTAGCCAAAGGTTGTGTGTATAGTGCTTTTAATACGAGGTTTGAATCGAATTATACTTTGAGGTTTGAAAAAGCCCTAAAAACACTGAAAAATAATGATTCATTACATATTACTAAAGCGGACAAATCCAATTCGGTCGTCGTCATGGACAAAAACAGTTATGTTGAAAAGATGAATACGTTATTAAGTGATCGTGACACGTACAAACCTCTAAATAGAGACCCATTGGAGGATGCTAATAAAATGTTTAACAGAAAATTAAGAGAAATATTAAAAAATAACTATAATGGGCTTTCACAGCAGTTTCTTAGTATCAATCCGTCACTACCATATCTGTACGGCTTAGTAAAAACACACAAGTTAATAATCCCATGAGGCCTATTGTTAGCTCAGTGGGCTCCGTAACCTATAAGCTATCAAAATGGCTAGTTAGTTTATTAACGCCGTTAGTTGGCTCTATTTCTGAGTCACATATTGTAAATAGCATGGATCTTATTGACAAACTGAAATTCCCTAATGACCCTAATTTCAAATTGGTAAGCTTCGATGTATGCTCGCTATTCACAAAAGTCCCTGTTGATGACCTACTTGATTTTTTAAAAGATAAGATCTCTGAATATTCTTTCCCTGTTCAACACAACACTCTTATTGAGTTAATTAAGCTTTGTGTCAAAGATTGTAAATTTCAGTTTGAAAATAAGTTTTATGCTTTGTCGTTTGGATTGGCTATGGGAAATCCCCTTTCACCTGTACTAGCTAATTTATATATGGAATTTTTTGAAAGTAGAATTTTGCCTACGATTGTCAATTTTAACCTGGTTTGGTATAGGTATATAGATGATATTTTATGCCTTTGGCCTAATAATTTGGATGTGACCTTATTTCTTGGTAGGCTCAACAATTTAGTCCCATCTATTAAGTTTACAGTTGAAAAAGAAAATGATGGAAGCCTATCTTTTCTTGATCTAAAAATTTGGAGATGCTCTAATCAGTTCAAATATGAAGTCTACCGTAAGCCTACTAATAATAACTCTTATGTGCATTTTTATTCTGACCATCATCCTTTGATTAAATCCTCTATTTTCTCTGCTATGTTTCTTCGAGCATTGAGAGTTGTCAGTCCTGAATTTTTAGATTCCGAGTTATGCAATATCATGAATATTGGTACTAAATTATGTTATCCTACTTCATTTTTAGATAACTGTCTTAAGAAAGCCAAGAATAGGTATTATAATAATGTAATTGTAAAGGAATTTCAGCGTAAAAATATCCTTAGCCTACCTTACCATGTTAATTTTCAAT
>JAJOZX010008236.1:25000-45000 GCA_023014485.1 Bathynomus jamesi | reverse complement strand
AGAAAAGAAACTGAAGTATGGCTAATTGGGCAGCCCTCTGCAGTACTAAAAACATCCGTATTACCATCAGAGAAGGAAATGATGGCCCTCTTCATGCACTACAGAAATATTAAAAAGCAAGACATTAGAGAATCATGCTGCTCTACTGCAGATGATGTGCTAGCAGTTTGGAAAAAAGCAGGAATACCAGCAAAACAAAGAATACATGTAGTAGATAAAATTCAAGGAATACTGAAGGAATGACAGCTGCTTAAGAAAAACAAAGCAAACAAATTGAAAAAATCACAAAATTTAAATAATAAAGAAGAAAAATGGAAAGATAAACTGGAAAACTTATTTGACATTGCTCATGAGAATGCTATGCAGCTTATAAAATAGAAGATGATAAGAAATTCTTGAAAATGCAACGTGAGAAAGGACGTCATGGAAAAATGGGTACCATGATAAGGCTGTTGCTAAAAAAGAGCAAAGAGCAGCAGAAAAGCAACAACGTTATGAAAAGAGGAAAGCAGAAAGAAGAGATCAAAAGAAAGAAGAGTGAAGAGGCTGTCATACTCACCAGTACATCATCAGAATCAGAGGAGTGAAAGTGATGAATCTTTCTGTGCTGCACAACCTTCAACATGGAAAAGTAAGGTTGGCAAACGTAGAAAATTGTTTGATGATAAATTATTAGGAAGTCTTGATGTTGCAAAATTGAGTGACATAAATGCGTCTCTTTTTAATGCAAACAATCAGACATCGCTTGAATGGGACATCTGCGAACAAATAAAATGCATGTGTTTCAATACAACGGCAGCCAATACTGGTCCTAGAAATGGTGCAGCTATTCTTCTAGAACAAAAATTCGACAACGATTTATTGTGGCTGGCATGTCGACACCATATATTTGAAATTATGCTGGAAGCTGTTGTTTCAAAGTCTTTATCACCATCTTCTGGCCCAGATATAGTCCTTTTTAAGAAGTTCAGAGAAAAATGGTCAAGCATTAATAAGGACTACGAGACAGCATTATCAGATCCAGATATCTATGAAAATATTCATGACATCAAAGATGACATAATTATATTTGCAACAAATCAACTAGATACATTCCAACCAAGAGACGATTACCTAGAACTATTGCAGTTAACAATTATTTTTTTGGGAGGTGAACCTTTAAAAGGTGGAATCAAATTTAAACATCCAGCGGGACTTCATCAGGCTAGGTGGATGGCCAAAATTACATATTCATTAAAAAATTTTATGTTCAAATCTCAGTTCAAAATTTCAGTAAAAGACAAAAAAGGACTAAAAGACATCTGTCTATTTGCTACTCGGTTATATGTAAAGGCATGGTTTACAGCTCCTGTGCCATCTTGCGCTCCTCGTCTTGCTCAGGAATTATTACAGAATCTTGTAGTCTACAAACAAATAAATGACACAATTGCATTTGTTGCTATTAAAAAACTGTTAGGTCACCTCTGGTACCTATCAGAAGAACTGGTAGCCTTGGCCTTTTATGATGATGAAGTGCCTACTGAAACGAAAAACAAAATTGTAAAGGCCTTGCAAAATACAACAGAAACTCTTCCTGCAAAACGGGCTTTTCTAGATCCTGTACTCAGAGCTGGGCAATAAATACATTGAATGTATTTAAATACTAAATACTAAATACATGGGAGAAATGTATTTAAATACTAAATACTAAATACATTTTACGAATGTATTTAGATACTAAATACAAAATACATCAATTGTATTTAAATACATTTGTAAATACATTTTAAATACATAGAAATTTTAACATATGCTTTCACTAATTCATGAGTAACAACAATATAAAATGCTTGATAAAGGATAAAGAAATAGTACAATCTAATTTCCGATTATATATTTCCCTTTTTAGAACAAAACAAAAACAAAAGAACTTAGAACTTAGAACTTACGATGTTCAACCAGTGACATATTATACTCATTATATCATTGCAAAATGAGTAACAATTAATGAGTAGATGAGACATAAATGTAAACATAAGACGTAAACATAAACATAAGGCACCTTACGAATTCTCTTTTATTTCACGGTTGCTGCGGATCAAAACCAATCTTTCAAAAGTTTTGTCTGAAAGAGAGTTTCTTTTGGGAGTCAAAGTGATTCCCGCGAATGAGAATATTCGCTCTACCGGTGCCGAAGATGTGTTGTCGTGTTATAGCGGAGGAACAGTCTTTTTATGAGAAGATGTTTTCCCAAACTGTTGAAACATGAAGCATGCTGTACTACACTGTCGACGCGTCGTACTGTGCTAGTACAGAACGTGTATTAAACCAGTAAAAGTATTTACATTTTTATATTTTGAGTATTTAAATACATTGTATTTAAATACTCATTAAAGTATTTAAATACTATATTTAAATACATGAAAAACAATGTATTTATAAATACAGTTCTAAATACACAAATGTATTTAAATACGTATTTAAATACAAATGTATTTAAATACTGCCCAGCTCTGCCTGTACTTATTCCAACGAAGAAATTAGAAGATTTTGTCATCAAATACTCAAAGATTCTTTACAATAACAGAATTTAGTTCAAAATTTTAACTCAAAGATGCTAAAGAATGGCATAATGATGAAGAGTATAACTCCGCTAAGAAATCTATCAAACAGTGGAAAGTCGTGAATGATATAGCGGAAAGAGGAGTAAAATTAATGGATGAATATAATAAAATACTAACACATGACGAAGATCAAAAACAATTTTTGCTACAAGTAGTGAAAAATTACAGGGCTGTTTACCCTGATAGAAAGAAAGAAACATTGATGAAGTAAGGACAGCTAATGTCTCAAATATCATGCTAGTTTAATTATGCATGCTTGTGGTTATGGTAGGACCTACGGGGGAGCTTTCCACATTAAAAAAAAGCAATGCGCCTTGTACTGTACCCCCTGGGTGGTGTGGAAAAATTTGACAATTTGAGTCGTTCTGTCAATTTTGTAACAACTTCCTGTACACTGTGTACATTGGCAACGACCAATTTAGCAAAACTAATTAATTATCGATTTAAAACTAAAGATAGAATCTCTGGATCCAGAGGATCACGTCATAATAGACTACTCTCCACAAATATGTTACACTCTATATCTATTTATAACCGACATGCAAATATATCAGATCCAGAGAATCCAGTCAATTTCATTACGGTATCCATCAATACTAGTACCTTGTCACGAAAAATAAGTCACGGTCCATATCGATTGTGGACCAAGTCAAAATTTACAACCATATACATTACAATATATACACTTAGGAGGAAAAGTGTAGGTGTGGCTGTAAAGACTGTAGTAATGTAGAAATGTGTGTGCACCCATCTTGGGTCTCCCATTTAAAGGTGTTTGTGGGGCAAGTGAAGATCATGAGTTTTTCAATACCTCACAGTACTATGGGGGGCACCGCTCAGCAGAGGAATATCTTTAAATGGGGTGTGTAAGGACAGAGAGTATCCCCTAACCCAGGACGCTGCCTCCCTATATCCAGTGAAGGGCAAGATACTTGGAAATTGTATGTGAGATACAGATACAAGATACCCAACAAAAATGTATCTGAGATACAGATACAAGATACTCGAAAAAAATGTATTTTCAAGATACAGATACAAGATACATTTTTAAGATACAAGATACTTTTGAAAGAATAATTATTTGAGTTACTGTAGATTGTAGTCTGTATTATTCCTTAATATACTGTATATTAAGAAATAATACAGACTACAATCTACAGTAACCGATTAATGTATGATAAGAATATTAACATCACTACCAACTTCCACGAGCGCAACTCATTGACTGATATTGTATAAAATATGAGGCCTGTAGCCGCCTGTTTATATATGTTCTCGACAAGTGACGACAAAAGCCGTGTTGAAACATGTTAAAACCGCCGGATACAAGATGAAACCTGAGTACGTCTGTGCCGAGACTGTGCGCGCAGCGCAACGGTAGTATTCATGTACAAACATGTAACAGCAATCGCCGGCCTGCTTCAACGTGCGTCAGATATGATCATATTTCATGAATAGTTATTAGCGTCTCTATTTAAAAAGTATCTTATGAAAGTATCTTTGAAAGTGTATCCCGGGATACAAGCTACATGACAAAATGTATCTTAGATACTTCTCAAGATCCTCCAAAAATAAAGTATCTAAGATACGTATCTCAGATATGTATCTTGTATCTTAAGATACTTTTTGTATCTTAAGATACAAGATACTGCCCATCTCTGCCTATATCCCACAACACTTGTGTTGAGCTGTGGGATCTATCCCCACAAAGCCTTAATTTTACTACCTTAAACTATACCCAATCTATCAACATATGCGTCTAATCGATTTTTAAACATGTTTATAGACGTGCTACTAATTACTTCTACCGGCAAACTATTCCAGCTATTTACTATTCTATGCGTAAAAAAGTTTTTGGCAACTGCTGTCTCGAACTTTCTACTTGTCAACTTACACCCGTTATTTCTAGTCCTATAATATTGAGAAATTTCGAAAAAGCTATCTCTATCTACGTTATCGAACCCATTCATAATTTTGAAAACCTGGATTAGATCACCCCTTTGCCTCCTAGTCTCGAGTGTTGTCAATTTTAACTCCTTAAGCCTATCCTCGTACGACTTTGACCTAAGCGACGGAATCATCTTAGTTGCTCGTCTTTGAACTCTTTCGATTTTGTCTATATCTTTGCGCATATGCGGATTCCAAAATTGGATCGCGTACTCCAAATGGGGTCTAACTAATGATTTATAAAGTGGAACTATAATATCGCGCGATTTGTACTCAAAATTTCGAGCTATAAAACCTAACACTTTGTTCGCCTTATTGACCGCTGCTGTACTTTGTTTCGCTACTTTTAAATCACTAGTGACTATAACTCCTAAGTCTTTTTCCTGCTCTACGCTTGTTAAATCTTTCCCTGACATACTATACGCAAAATTACCGTTACGCGAACCTATATGCAAAATTTTGCACTTATCCACGTTAAATCTCATTTGCCATGTGACTGACCAATCAACGATTTTATTCAGATCTTCCTGAATTTTACCTCTATCTTCGTCATTAATCGCCCTACCACCCAGCTTCGTGTCATCCGCAAACTTTGAAACTGTACCGACTAGGCCGACATCTAAATCGTTAATATATATAAGAAAAAGCAAGGGGCCCAATACAGAACCCTGAGGAACGCCACTCGCTACATTAGCCCAACACGACTCCGCTCCATCAACGACCACCCTCTGTTTCCTGCCTCGCAACCACTCTTCTAGCCAATTTATTACTACACCCCTGATTCCATGAGCCTTAGTTTTTTCAATGAGTCTTTTGTGCGGCACGGTGTCAAACGCTTTTTGAAAATCTAAATACACTACATCAACCGCCCGATGTCTATCGTAAACGTCAACCACGCTTTGGAAAAATTCTAAAAGATTAGTTAAGCAAGATTTGTTTTCGCCTAAATCCGTGCTGCGTATTTCTAACTAGCTTATGGAATTCTAAGTGTTCGACTATACGATCCCTAATTATTGATTCCAGTAGCTTACCTACAACAGACGTTAAACTGATTGGCCTATAATTTCCCGCCGCACCTTTATCGCCTTTCTTAAAGATAGGTGTTACGTTTGCTAACTTGAAATTATCTGGTACGCACCCCTCAGAAATAGACGCATTAAAAATCTTTGTTAGCGGCACAACAATGCTATCTTTTAATTCTTTTAGTTGTATGGGATATATGGAATCCGGACCCGGTGATTTACGAGTTTTCATTTTACCAATATAGCGCATTACTTCCCCTTCACTAACGACAATATTATCCAAAATATTACCATTATCAAAAGGTATTATGTCTATGACCGTAGGGATATTCATTACATCTTCTATAGTAAAAACTGACGTAAAAAATTCGTTTAGCAAGGTAGCCATTTCCTTGTTTTCAGAAACTAGTTATCCTTTTAAATTTTTCAATGGACCCAAGACACTTTTTACTGGATTTCTATTATTGACGTATTGAAAGAATCGCTTGGGGTTTTCTTTACCGTCACGAGCTATGGAGATTTCAAATTCGCGTTTTGACTTTTTTATTACACTTTTAGCTTCACGCTTTAGAGATATGTAGTTGTTTCGTAACAACAGATTATCTTTATCGCACTTGTATAGCCTATAAGCCCTCTCTCTACTCTTTATAATGTCTCCTACTCTAGAAGTAAACCACAAGGGCTTGTTGTTTACTTTCGCACGCTTAATTTTGTACGGTACACATTCCTCATTTATAGTCCTAAATACTGTTTCAAACGATTCCCACATTAGTTTTGCGTTGGAGTTCCCCATCACGTTTTCCCAATTGACGTGTGACAATTTATCTCGAAATTTACAAAAGTCTGCGTGCTGGAAGTTAGGAATTTTAGTCGAGTTAGTTGGTTTCGAGTGACTTACTGAGAGGACAAACTCTACCATATTGTGATCGCTATTGCTTAACGGTTCTATTACTTGAAGATCAGTAATTAGCCTATCATCCGTAGTTATTACTAAATCTAAAATACTGTCCAACCTCGTAGGTTCCCCAACCTTTTGACTAAGAAAGCTATCCTCGAGAAAATTAACTAAACGATTACCTTCCGCGTCTCCCTGCATTGTATCGTAATTCACGTTGGCGCAATTAAAGTCACCCATAACTAAGGCCTGCTCACTACCGATTATTCTCTTTAGTTCACGATATAACGCTTCGTCTGTATCAGCTGTTTGATTAGGGGGCCTATATATAACCGCAAGAAGGAGTTTGAAGTCGTTTAATTTAAGTTCTGCTATAGTCGAATCTATCGGTTCTGGAATTGAGTGCTTTACTTCTATAACGTTCGCAATATTATCTTTGATATACAACATAACACCGCCTCCTCGCCTACCTATTCTGTTTTTAACAAAAAGTCTATAACCTTTAATTTGATACTCCCCTACAAAGTCACGTGTTTCAGTGCGAAGCCACGATTCGTTTATCGCAATTAAATCATAGTGTTTACAAGCAATTAAAGAAAAAAATTCATTTATTTTATTTCGTAGGCTACGAGCATTTAAGGATAAAACCTTCAAATTGCTTGCAATTACGACACCTTCGCGAGCGCAGGGGAAACTTGTAGAATTTACGCTGGGACCGTTCGAGTTACGGCAGCCTGAAAAGAAGAGACAGTATTCTGAAATAGTCTTCCTAAACGCGCAGCTCGTACGTCATTAAGATGAAGTCCATCTTCGAGGAACAAGTCCCTCCTGCCGTAGAAACTGTTCCAAAAATTCGCATAATGCACTCCTTCCTGTTGGCAAAGAGACTTTAGGTTATTGTTAATATAGGTCGCCTTGCTGTAGAAATCGTTACGGTGGATAATTCGAGGAAGTATACCTGTTAAGACAATCTTATTAGTTTTCTCCTTTAGTCGCTCTATTAAGTCCCTGTACCTAGCCAGCAGTTCTTCCGATCTAGAATTTAAAACGTTATTAGTACCGACATGAATAACATATATGTATATATATATATATATATATATATTATATGTATATATATGTATATATTATATATATATATATATATGTATATGTATATATATAGTATATATATATATGTATATGTATATGTATATATATGTATATATGTAACGTAAAGAACGACGCTTGTATAGGAGAACATCCCGCGCAAGATGAGAAGAGAGAACGAACAAATTAAAAAATGAGGTAACCACCCGGGAATCGAACCCGGGATCTTCCGATTGCCGGTCAGATATGATAACCACTACACCATGGTCCTCAATCGATCAGAAGTCGTAATTCCTCTACATACGCGCAGAAACCAATGCCCCGATGGGGCACCTCCCGCATGCCGTATCTATATATACACATTTCAACTGCAAAGAACACGCAGTATAAATAACGTAAAGAACGACGCTTGTATAGGAGAACATCCCGCGCAAGATGAGAAGAGAGAACGAACAAATGAAAAAATGAGGTAACCACCCGGGAATCGAACCCAGGATCTTCCGATTGCCGGTCAGATATGATAACCACTACACCATGGTCCTCAATCTATCAGAAGTCGTAATTCCTCTACACCATGAGGACCATGGTGTAGTGGTTATCATATCTGACCGGCAGTCGGAAGATCCCGGGTTCGATTCCCGGGTGGTTACCTCATTTTTTCATTTGTTCGTTCTCTCTTCTCATCTTGCGCGGGATGTTCTCCTATACAAGCGTCGTTCTTTACGTTATTTATACTGCGTGTTCTTTGCAGTTGAAATGTATGTATATATGTATTTTTTTTTTCTTTCTCTAATTTACCGCCGATTCGTACCTAAAAGGAGCGGTACATATCTCGGCGAGGCGGTGAGTGGGTGATGTTACTGTGTTGGGGGTGGTAGACTAGGGGAGTGAGTAAGGGTCAGTCGCTAGATAATGGGTAGGAGGGGTACGGTTTTAAATGCGATGGAGCAGCTGGGAGTGAGTAAGGAAGAAGAGAATCGCTTCCGTTGAAAAGTGGGGGCCGTCGGCGAGTATGGATCGTAGCCGGTCGGGTATGGGATCTTCGGCCGAGAGAGGGAAACACCTGCGACGAAGAGCAGACAACTTTGTGCATTCCACCAGGAGGTGTATGACAGTGATAGGGATATGGCAGGTAGGGCAAAGTGGGGCTGGCGATTTCGCCATAAGGTGTCCGTGGGTGATGCGGGTGTGGCCTAGGCAAAGCTGGGCACAAACCGTTAATCCGTTAATCGTTAATTAACGAAGTTAACTTTTTCGTTAACGATTTAACTTTTAAGTTAACTTTGAAAATCATTATCGGACTAATTAACTTCCGTTACATTTAACTTCCGTTAACTCAAGTCCGTTAACCCAAAAAATTCACAAATAAACGTTTAAAAGTTTCTATTATTTTCAGTGCTGAGCAGGTGCGCAATTAATCCGCCACTGTTAATAGTGATGAACGAATTTCCATTTCCGCAGTGCAAAATCAGGCGATATATTTGTTTCCGTCGCCACAATTTGTGTCTTACCAAATATGGTAGTTATTTATGGCATTGGTTTGAGCAAAACATGGTCGACTGTAAAATCAGGCGGAAAGATTTGCCATTTGAGTTGAATGTTTCAACTTCTTTCAAGAAATATCACGAGCATTTTAAGGCACTTTCAATATATATATGTAACAATTACAACAAATAACTACATTCGTTTCATTTGCAGTCTGTCTCTTGCGCAACATGTTTGTGCTAGTGAATATTTAAAAATAATCGTTGTCAAGTAAGTCATGTATATTTATAATATGTCTGTGAGTACCTTATTAGTAGTCTCCTTGATACATTTCAAGAACCATAAAACTGATCAGGTAAGATTTCAATTCTCATGTCACTTTGATGACATAAATTAAGTCAATTGATGTCTTACAATGGGAGCGTTTTCACCTTAACCCTTTATGTCCTGGCGGTACTTCTAGGTACCACATCTTTAAAATCTCCATAATTATTTTTCTACCCGGTTGATCCTGCCGTACTTTCAAGTCCCAATGTGAATTAGTTTCTTTATGAGATAATAGATGGCGTTGAGAAGTAAATGTGAGCGTGTGGCGCCAGAGGCTGTTTACTCTTTAGTATCTCTGCTGTGAAGACCGAAGAAATTTCAGTGCAATTACTTCCCGAATATTCTGTGCCATATCTGTTCCAAATAACAAAGGTAAGGGTTATTTTATTTTTTATCTTGTTCTTGAAATGTTCAAGAATGCTTCAAACAATTGTTGTTCTTGTTTATTATTTTTAAGTGTGAAATAATAAAGGATTTATTGAGTCAACTTCTAAGTACCAACAGGACAAAAGGGGCATAAGTCTACATCGTTTTCTTTTGGTTTTCTTTCAATTTTATGGATGACTATTTTAATTTATGTGGAAATATTTGAACTTGAACTCATGTGTTTACACAAGATTGCGCTTGCGCTTTGCAACATTGCGCAAGCTAAATAGTCAGATTGCGCATGATAGTGAACAGTGGATTGCGCTTGCGCAACTTAATTTTTGATTGCGCTGTCCAGCTCTGATTATTTTCTGATTTTCAATACAGACACTTGTGTGATTTTGAATTTTATAAATCATGATGGCATCTCAACAAGAACAAGCTCAGAACCCCTGGCCCCACCTGGACGACTACTTCTTGTTCAAGTCAAGGGAAGGAGACAAATTGATTTTCAACTGCAAGCTGTGCCTGCCCAAGACTGTGCCAATCAAGGGGCACCTGACAAGCCTCAACAACCTCAAGCAGCACATCAAGAGGAACCACCCAGCCAAGTTCATGCAGTTTGATGAGAAGATCAAGGCAGGTTCATCTCGTGGAAAAGCCAAGCAGAGGTTTTCCTCTGGTTCCAGCAGCGACAGCAGCACTTTGATATCGAGTCTGTTTTCACCTCCATCTGCCAAGAAAGCACGCCAGCAAACCATTGGCGAGTCCTTTTGCATTGCTGCTACTGGCAGTGGCGTACCCCAGGCTGCTGTGGATCAAAGGATTGTGGACCTGTTCGTAGCCAACATGCTGCCGCTCCACGTTGTAGAGTCTGACACATTCGAGAGACTGATCAAGACGCTGAACCCCAGCAAGAGCTCCATCTCGAGGAGGACACTGGGCAGGCGAATCGTTAATTCGCATACTGACTTGAAGCAGTACTTGATCAGGTAATTGACATAATTTTTATCTTTTTTATACTTGAGTTAATTTATATTCCAATATTTAAATTTTAACTTTAAAAATAAAAATTTAAAACATATTTTTTCAAATTTCAGAGTTCTCGGCGATGTTCAGTGGGTGGCCACCACAGCTGACTGCTGGTCTGCCCACAAGAAAGGCTACCTGGGCATGACTGTCCACTGGTTGGACCCCACCACCAGGCAGAGGCAGCAAGCAGTGCTCGCGTGCATCAGGCTGACAGGCCATCATACCTATGATGTGCTTGCACAGGCCGTGATCAACGTCCACTATGAATTCCACATTGAGAAAAAAGTCACCAGGTTAGATAGTTGATATTATATTAATATTAGACTATTAGTCTATTAACAATTTGTATCAGAAAATTTTTTCAAATAAATTGTAGATTATTTCTATTTATAAATTAAATTCAATAGTAATATTTGATAATTCGTAATTGTAATTTTATAAAAAAAAAACTTAGAATGTCTTTCTATTCCAGGACTACCACAGACAATGGCAGCAACTTTGTGAAGGCCTTTGTCCAGTTTGGGACGAGCAGGAGTTGGAGTATGTCTCCCTGGCAGACTCCCTGGCTGTGGCTGTGGTTGAGCCTGACGATGTCGACACTATCGTTGGCAATCCCATCAACCTGCCAGCCCACATGAGGTGTGCTGCCCACACCTTCAACCTAGTTGCCAGCAAGGATGCAGATGCTGCACTGCAGAGTTCAGTGTTCAAGGGGCCCTACAGGGCTGCCATGGCCAAGGCATGCGCCCTCTGGAACCTGCAGGATCGCAGCACTGTGGCAGCAGACAGCATCTACGCTGAGGTGGGGAGGAGGCTGGTTGTCCCCAACACGACGAGGTGGAACTCCACCTATGACTCTGTGGTGGTCCTGAACACAATCCTGGAGACGAAGAGGCCTGCTCTCCACAGAGTCATGACCCAGCTGAAGGTCAACAGCTTCAAAGACCAGGATGTCGACTTAATGAAAGAGTATGTCAAGGTAATATATTTATAAATTAATAATAAACTAGCGGGACTCGTGGAAATTCCACGATTTATTTTTTTTCTGGTTACAATTAAATGCAGGACCTTGATACAATAATAGCGTTGTTTACGTAAACGTTTAAGAATACAATTATTCCAACTATATTTATTTATTGCAATAAAGTTATATTTTTCTTAACACCAGCCAGTAGATACGTTTTAGTTTTGCTCATTCAGTTATCGTTATATTATTGAGTAAAATACAGCAGAATAATATTGCAGAATAATACAAATTTGAATTTCTACAATTTACTAATTCTCCATTGTTTTATTTCCAGATCATGTCACCTGTGGCCAAAGCACTCGACAAGATCCAGGGGGAGGAACAAGCCTACCTTGGGACTCTGCTGCCAACAGTTGCTGCGACAATCTTCAGGCTTAAGGACTTGAAGTCCAAGGGCCTCGTCTACTGCAGCGCCTTGGTCGACGCACTTTTGGCAGGCATCGACAAAAGGTTTGGGCCCCTCCTGGAGGATGACGAATGCCAGCTGGCTGCTTTCCATCCCAGGTTTCGCCTCATCTGGTTGGACAAGTATGACAACACCAAGGTCGCCAGGGTGAGGAAAAGCATGGAGGGTACAGTCGAGGAGGCCATGAAGCAGCAGTCCAACGAAGTGGGCAGCAACAACGAGGAAGGAGGAGGAGGATGACTTCTTCAGTGCTGTCATCCAGACAAAAGAGAGCAGCAGAAGCCACAGGTCACTCAAGGGCAAGGCCCAGAACTTGGTCAAGACCTGGCTGGAGACCAACTCCAAGGACTTGCTGACAGATGCTGCCTTCTTGGGTGAGCAAGTGTTGGTGGACTTGTTCATCAAGTTCAACACAGCCATTCCCTCCAGTGCTGCAGTGGAGCGTTTGTTCTCTATGGGCAAGGACATCCTGAGGGCCAAGAGATCATCCCTGTCTGATGAAAACTTTGATATGCTAATTTTCATGAAGGGCAACATGCATCTCATGGACAAAATGGAGAACGAGAAGAAGAGGGAAAATTAAATTTTATATATATTGTGTTTTTCATTTTTTTTATAATAAAAGTTAACGTTAACGGTTTATCTGTAACTTCCGTTACATGTTTAACGAATTAACGGATTAACGGTTAACGAAGTTAACTTTTTGGTTAACGGATTAGCGGTTAACGAAGTTAACTTTTTGGTTAACGGTGCCCACCACTGGGCCTAGGCGGAGACGGGCTAGGATTACTTCCCTGGGGATCCATTAGTTGATGAAGGGGGATGGGTAAAGGTGTAGGTGCTAGGAGGTTGGAGTATGAAGGGAGATACGGAGTTCGCGAAATTGAAGGCTTGGTCGGAAGCATGGCTGGCTATCTACCGTTCACCAGGGAAGGTATCGGTCGGCCTGTCGAACCCCGCGGAGGTGGCGGGATCGAGTCAGCCGAGCGAGACCGGAAGCGTGGATCACGGCAGGCAGAGGAACATCGTGGCTGAGAGGGTCAGATGTACTGTGACGGGCTTCTATGGTCGGACCAGGAGGGGGCATGGTAGCCTCAAAAGTGGCGCCACCCCGCCTGTCCGGGGTCTCATGGCGGACTCGAGGTGGTGATAAGGGGTACCAAAAGGACCGGGCGGGTGGGAGGGAGGGCGTACTCAGGGTAGCTGACAAGGAAGGGGCCGGGGATGTTGGGGGAATAGGTACGATGGGGGTGGAAGGAGGTGAATCAGAGTAGTCTCGTGGAGGGGTGGAGAAAATGGCACCAGGAGGCAAGGGCAAATCCAGAAGACTCGTGGGCGTGGGCGCGCCGAGCTTCCCTCGGTCACACCGTGCAGCTGCGCCAGGGCCGCATCCACCGGATCCTCGGGGGAGAGGATATTATTCGGACTGGGTCCCGTCGTCCGGGGCGGGTCGTGGATCTCAGCCACTATTGTCAGAGTCTGTGGGGGTAGAGTGGTGGGACTTCTGCGATGGGGAGAGATGGACATGGTAGTAGGCGTGGTGGGCGGAGTGAGGATCCGAGCCGTCTTCTTGGTCCGAGGGGAAGAGGGAGAGAGACGTTGGAAGGCCGGAGCGTCCGGTGACACGCTCCGGCGTCTCCGCCTCGACGGCTTGCTCCGGGCGGCAGGTTCGGGCGTGTGCAGGGGGTACTAGGAAGGCGGGGTTTGAGGTGGATGGGACCTGGGTGTCCTGGTCCCAGACACCTGGGGGATTCGTGGCAGGTGAGGTGCGGGAAGAGGAGGAATGGTAGGGGGACAGGAAACCATCGGGTCCTGCGAGGGTTTTCTTTGAGGGGAACATGGAGCAGTGGCTTGGGGGGGTTTCGGCGGCAGGCCAGGGCGGCGTGCCGAGATGATAGAGCCGAGAGCAGCGGCATAGAACACCCCCGGCCTCACCTCCCGACTCCGCACCCTGTCGCGTGCCTCACGGGGGCTAAGGAAGTCCGTCACCTGTAGGCCACGGACCTCTTTCTCGAACTTGAAGAAAAGGCATTCTCGGGATGAAGAGGGGTGTGCGCCTTCACAGTTGGAACATTTGGGTGTGTTGGGGCACCTGTCAGGGTGAGCGAGTCGTCCACAGTGAACACATAATTGATGCGGCTGTCGACAAGCGGAGCTAACGTGTCCGAATTTATTGCATTTAAAGCAACGGGTCGGGTCTGGGACGTATGGGCGGATAGAAAACTCGCATGAGGCGCGGTCTCCCATACCCCATACAATGCGGCCGGGGGGGATTAGTGTGTTGAAAGTAAGGAGCAGACGTGGGGTGGGGGAGGGGGTGCCTCCCTGTCGGGATGTGAAACGATAGATCTTAGTGACTCCTTGGGGTGCGAAGTCCTCCAGGAGCTCGTTCACTGCGACCGACAATAGGCGGGTGGCGTAAATAGTGCCCTGACTCTGGTTCAGGCGAGGGTGTGGGGAAACGGACACCGAGCATTCAAGGACCTCAGTGACGGAGAGTAGGGCTTTCGTCTCTGCGGCTGAGCGCGATTTTACGAGGAGGGAACCATCCCTCTGTGGGCGTACGTCATAGCGGCTGGAGTTGCTGTGGGTTCGGATCGCCTGGAACGTCCGTTCAGAGTTGTTCTGGAGGGACCCAGATGTAGGCCGAATCACCAGGAATTTGTGGATGCTTGGGAGGGAAAGGGAGGCTGTAGAGTCGAAATGGACTGGGATATTCAACGGTCGATAGGACGGCCGTGAATGCCGGCTCCCCCGTCCGCCGCAAGGCTCTCTCCGTGGGGAGGTGGGCTGACGGCGGGTGAGGGGGGCATATGGGGAGGGCAAGAAGCCAGGTTGTGGGGGCAAGTCCTCGGTGGAACTTGACTTGCCCGAAGGTGGCTGAAGTGGGCTAGGGCGAGACCCCTGCTCCAGAGAGTGTAGGTCCAAGGGCGTAGTCGAGGGACGGACTGGGGTCGGCAACGGAAAAGGAGAGTGCAAGCGTTCCGCTTCCACAGGGGGGTCAACCCCATTAGGTTGCGGTCTTCCAGTGGTAAAGGACTCGAGGGCCTGGTTGCCCACCACCCGAGTGTTGAGAGAAGTAGTAGTCCGGGAATGAGAAGCAGTAGTCGTAGGCCGAGGGGGAGAAGTGTCCATAGCAAAACAAAAAAGAACTTCATCCCCCGCGCGCATCCAGCCACCACCGACTCCAACAAGGGAAAGGCGAAGTGTGGGCACACTTGGTCCCACCGCCGATAGATGTCACGCAGGGGAGATACGCCCGCACCCAGTCCCTGTGCCTGAAAGGCGGCCACTCTCATCCAACGCGCGGTGAAAAGTGGCAGGGACAGGGTTTGGGTTTGGTTGGAAAGCGACAAGGGTGCAGGGCAACCACCACCCACACCCAAGGGCCAAGGAAAGGGTCAAAATCAAGGTCCAAAGAACAACGCCAAAAAAAAACAGGGAGAAGCCAGAAAGAATGGGCTAAAGGAGAAAGAAAGAAAGAAAAAGAAACAGGAGATCAGCCGGGTCCCCAAACGGGCCCAATGGTCCACGAGGGCAGAGAAAACCCTTACACCGAAGAAAGGTGTATTCCCACATTCGCCACAGAGGAACGCGCCCTATCGCTCCGGACAAAGCAAAGGGGTATATATATATATATATATATATATATATCCCCGCAAGGGGGTTCTAAGCTCGTGCTCTTGAGTGCTCTTTGTGCTCGTTTGTACGTGCTTGTTCCTGGAGGTTTCACGTGCGCCCTCCCGGCCCTAGCACCCAAGGATGATGGGGCTCGACCCTGCAGTCCTTGTCATCCTTGGTCTTTTTCCACTTCGACTGTCCCCTCCACCCTTTCTTTTTCCTCTGTCTTTCCTCTCACTTTTTCTTTGTTTTTCCGCTGAGATATGCCCTTTAAATAGAGGCGAATCGGTTCTTCCTGAACTAAAAAAAAAAAAATATATATATATATATATATATATATATATATATATATGTGTGTATATATATATGTGTATATATATGTGTATATATATATTATATAATAATATATATATATATATATTATATATATATATATTATGTGTGTGTATATATATATATATATATATATATATATATATACAGTATATATATATACCGGGTGTCCGAGAATTATCTGTACAAGTTTTGGCTGTTATTAAATGTCAACCATGAAGTGTAGAAATTCCAGTTTTCTCCCATTTTACAGAGAATCTCATTAAGTTTTTTCTGATACCACGCTTTGACAAGTTTTTTATATCTATATTTATATCTATATATACAAATACATACATACATACATACATACATATATATACAATAAACAGAGAAGTAAAAATAATAAAAAAATTAAAAATTAAACCTTAAAGGATTACCAGTGAGGCGTACAAATTTGTAAGGAAAAATATCGATTTTTAGCACAAGATCAAATGGATTATAAAGATACAAATTTATACTGGAACTCTGCCGGGTTTTAACACAATGCTGCCTATGGTCAGGTTTCGATATATATAAAAAATAAAATGCAAATTAAAAGTTAATCGATTTTTAGCACAAGATCAAATGGATTATAAAAATACAAATTTATACTGGAACTCTGTCCGGGTTTTAACACAATGCTGACTATGGTCAGGTTTCGATATATATAAAAAAATAAAATGCAAATTAAAAGTTAATAAGTAGAAGACAAGTTTACCAAAGATTTAATGTTTTACCCTTCTTATCTAAATCTTTTTTAAAGGAATTCAACATAACAGATCGAGTTGAAAAGACCTTTGCTTATGTTGAAGTTATTTGAAAGTTGGATAATGGCAGACTCAAGAATTTTCTATTAACAATGTTGCTTGAATGGAATAAAACTGAAGCATTATTCCAATCAATACAGTGGGCTAACTCTGACAAATGGACAAAAAGGGCACTGGACAACTGTCCTGTTCTAACGGAATATTGATGCTGTTTTATACGTGTGTGCAAATCCTTTCCCGTCTGACCTATGTAAAAGGAATCACATTGTTTACAACCAATTTTATAGATAATGCCTGAATTATTGGTAGGGCTATTTTTTACTATGATATTTTTCACAATATTGTTATATGAAAATACTACATTAGACGAAAGCGCTTGAGCACCATTTTGTGTTTCCTTTCCTTCGTGGTTTTATTCATCATAAATATTTTTCACGTGTTACCTTTGTGAAATAATTTTCATATATGTCTGTATATATTTGTATGTATATATATGTATATATATACAGGGCGTCCCCAAAAAATGCATACACACTTTAAATACTTATAAAGGCAGTGTTTATTAAAATACATTTCATTTTCAAAATGTAATAGAATCTACAGACATTATTTAATTGTTTTGTCAACGCCTGTTTTCAAACTGACGTCCGTTCTGGTCCAGGCACTGCTGATAACGCGAAGCAATGGAATCGCAAACATCACGAAACATTTCGTTTGGTATTTGTGTGCATTCTCGTTCAATGGCTGCTCTCAATTCAGCGACTGTTGCAGGTTCTATAGCGTAGACTTTGTCTTTTAAGTATCCCCATAAAAAAAGTCTAGTGGTGTGAGGTCTGGTGAACGCGGAGGGTATTCTACGAAACCCCTTCGTCCAATCCACATCCACATCGTGCCAAGTACCACTCGCAATACTCCACTCTTCGGTCCGGATCTTCATTAATAGCATGGACTAATCTTGGAATGTAACTTTTCCATTGACAGCGCTTCAAAATGCGTTGGACAGACGATTCTGAAATTCCTACCTCACGACTCGCTTGCCGCACAGATTTTCTTGGACTTTGGTGATACGTTTCCAGTACTCTTTCTTGCTTTGTGGGGCTTGTCGATGTCCGTGGTCTTCCACGGACATCGTGGGTGGGCGGAAAGTAGCTCCCTATTTTGGATTGGTAAAAAAATACGTATATTATCCATTTATTTCAGAAGAAATAATATGAAAAGGTAGGCATACATGGTAGGTTTTCTCTAAAATTCAATGTGGGCTCCAACTCTTTCCACCAGCTTCTGGAGCCGCCCAGGAATGGCGTCCACTGACTTTAGCAGGAACTCCGGCGGGATGGAGGACATGACTTCCCGAATTCGGTCCTCCAGTTCTTCCAATGTCCTCGTTTGGTGCGGTAGACTTCTTCCTTTACCCACCCCCAAAGAAAGAAGTCGCACGGTGTCAAGTCGGGGCTCCTGGCTGGCCATTGATGTGGACCACGACGACCCTCCAACGCCAAGGAAGGTGGGCATCCAGCCACTCACGGACAACAAGAGCGAAGTGCGGAGGGCGCATCTTGCATAAATATCAGATCGTCGATGTTCTCCCATGTGCTGACAACCGGCCAGACCTCGTTTTCGCAACATAGCAGGTACGCTCAGCATCATGGTGTTGCGCAGAAGGAACGGGCCCACAACCTGATCTGAGGTCATACCACACCACACCGTTACACTGAACCGATTCTGCCGTTTTTCAGCGCTAACCATGGGATCCTCTCCTGCCCAGTAGTGGCAATTGTGGCGGTTAACAAAGCCTCCGACGTGGAACACCGCCTCGTCGCTCCAGAGGATGTTGCGGAAGAGATGGGGCCAGTCTTCATGCCAAGCCAGCATGATTTCCCCGAACTCCATGCGAATGTCGCAGTCCTCGTCCGAGAGAGATTGGCAGTAATGCGGTTTCCATGCACGCCAGTTCAGCTCCTTCAGCACAGTTTCGCACTGAGTAGCGGGAGAGTCCACTTTCCCGAGCTGCCTGGCGAGTTGACTTTCGTGGACTCCGTGCGAACATTTCCTGAACTGCCTGCACGCGTCTCCTGGCCCTGGATGTCGAAGGGCGACCACATCTTCGAACATCTGCCACAGACCCCGTGGTCATGAGCTTCGAGTGGCAGTTCTTGATGTTTTCGGGTCCACTTGGGCACGTGGTCCGTGAATGGCCCGCCACCATCTTTGAACTCGAACGACAGATTGCCAAACTTCGTACCGTGCCGCCAACTGGGGCACGCTCCTGCAGTGTTAAACGCTCAGCCATTTACCCTTCAATCTGAAATGAAAAAAAAAAAAATGAACGTTAAAATTGTACCACTTTAGAGAACACAAAGAGAACACTTTAGAAAAAAAAGATTACCGTTACAATTGTACCACTTTAGAGAACACACATAACAATATAACAATACAATCACAATTTATACATAATTTATATGTAATTTAAATTAGGGAGCTACTTTCCGCCCACCCTGTATGTTGTGTGTATTATAATGGTGTGTATATATATATGTGTGTGTATATATGTATGTATGTATATATATGTATGTATATATATATATATATATATATATATATATTGTATATATATATATTGTATATATGTATAATGTGTATATATATATATGTATGTATATATGTATTATGTATAGATGTGTATGTATATATATATATGTATATATAGATGTATATAATATATGTATAATTGTATATATATATATATATGTATATACAGTGCCCGCGAAAAGTATCCGATCACTCAAGAAAATACAATATTTTCCCTTGATATTCAGAGACACGTAATTCACTTTCTATTTGTTCTAGCGACATCTGGTAACTTTGAGGTTGCTCGCTGATATGAGCTATCCAGGCATTCCCAAATTAGTGTGTCTGGTAGCCTTCGTTGCGGGTGGCTGTGTCTCAAATTTGTCGATTTCACTGTTTGTGTAAATTTCTTGATATTTTTTTTTTTTTACAGAAAGTGGTGTAATAAAATTTATATATAATGTGTGCTAAAAAACAACTTAAGAGTGATT
>JAJOZX010008236.1:0-15000 GCA_023014485.1 Bathynomus jamesi | reverse complement strand
TCTAACATAATTGTTGATCAATTTCCGAAGATCTTTCTAGTCACAATTTGTTTGGGTTAGATAGGCATTGAAGATCATATTTAGGCCAAACAAATTGTGACTAGAAAGATCTTCGGAAATTGATCAACAATTATGTTAGAATTAAAATTTTCTTCTAACCTTGATCTCATTCGAGTAGTGAAAAGCTGCCTTTTCAAAACCATTGGGCGTTCTAGATCATTTCGATCTACTGACCTTGCTAACTAGCATTCAAAACGCTGTGAACTCTCGTCCGCTAACATACGTCTCGTCAGAGACTGAATTATCAAGTTTAACGCCTAATTCATTCCTTAAACACCAAAAGGAATCTTTGTTATTCAAGTTTGAAACTGATGATGACCCTTTATGGTCACAAAATTCCCTTCCTCTGACTGAAACTGATGGATCAAATTCAAGTTTCAAGAACAAACATGTTTTTTATTTTGACATTGAGGTCTGACGAAATGACCCAAGACAGCACAATTTGAGCATCAACAAAAATCTTGATATTTGAGAACTGAGCTTTAATGGATGAGAGAAATTGAGGAAGACATTTGAACGCTAGATAAACTGAAAGTAATTCCAAAGTAGGTTCAGTTTTCTCAATTAGAATCGCGGCTTATGTACTAAGGTTTTGTATATGCATGTATATATATATATATATATATATATATATATATATATATATATATATATATATGTGTGTGTATATGTATATATATGATGAATAAAACCACGAAGGGAAAAGAAACACAGTGGTGCTCAAGCGCTTTCGTCTAATGACATCCTCAGGAACCTGGAGTGAAAGGAGAGTTCAAGGCAATATATAGGTTACAAAAATAAACATATATATATATATATATATATAATAAGTATAGAAAAAAAATTGTGGGAGGAGCAAACACATTTGTATGGAAAAATGACACTTTTAGCACTTTGCCCGAAATTCAACATAAATTCAAATGGCTTGTTTATGAAACAGGTCACAAAAGAATAAAGAAATAAATATAAATTGGAAAAAAAAATTACAAAATAATGCCTTAGTGATATATACGTCACAGCCTAAATAACCATAAAGAAACAAACCAACAGATAAAAAAAACAAAAATTGTAAGTGGAGTCTACAAATTCAAGCTCAAAAGGAAAGTTTACAATCAATTTAATAGATGATGCCAAATTGATATATATGTCACAAAGAAATAAAGAAATAAACCAAAAAAAATAAATTGAAAAATAAATTTTAAGAGAGGCACACAAATTTATAAGGGAAAAAATTACCAAAGGTTTTTTAGTTATTGTCTGAATCATGCATACTATGGTCACAAACGAATAAAAAAGTACAAGTAAATATAAATTGGAAAACAAAATGATGCCTAGATGATATATAAAGAACTATAAAAATACATACAACATATATAAGGTATATATACGAAATATAAACGCAATATGTAAGGAATATATATATATATTATATATATATATATATATATATTATATATATATGCATAAGGGAAAAAAATTACCTTTATGGTCTTATTAAAACCTACAAACCGGGCAACCCTATGCGCCCTATTATTAGCTCGGTGGGCTCTATTACCTATAAACTCTCCAAATGGCTTGTTAATGTTTTGTCCCCCATTCTTGGAACTATCTCTGATTCACACGTAAAAAATTCCATGGATCTATCTGAAAAATTGAATAATGTTCGCATTAATACCAACGATAGATTGATCAGTTTTGACGTTTGTTTATTGTTCACAAAAGTGCCGATTGATGATATGCTTGACTTTCTCGCCCGAGAATTACATAACTATGATCTGCCATTACCTGCACACACTGTTTTGGAACTTATTAAGTTTTGTATCAAGGATTGTAAATTCACTTTCAATGGCGAGCATTATCAACAAGTTTTTGGGATGGCCATGGGCAACCCTTTGTCGCCCCTTCTCTCCAATATTTATATGGAGTTTTTTGAAATTACTTACATTCCGAGAATCCTGGGGGTTGGCATCCCTTGGTTGCGGTACGTCGACGATATTTTGTGTATCTGGATGACTTCCTCCTTCAGTTAAATGACCAAGTCCCCTCCATTAAGTTTACTTTAGAAGTGGAACAAGACAACTCAATCCCGTTTTTGGATGTGCGTGTTCATAGGGATAGCCCGGGTTTTAAGTTTAGTATCTATCGGAAAAAACAAACAATGTGTCCTACGTACACTTTTACTCTGGACATGACACCCCTATTAAGAAGGCCATATTTTCCTCAATGTTTCTCCGCGCTCTTAGGATCGCCAGTCCGGAATACATCGACGCCGAATTGGAAAATATCAACGGTATTGGAAGTGAGCTGTGTTACCCATCTGCGTTCATGGAATCTTGTCTTAATAAGGCTAAACGAACCTTCTATCGTGTGAATAATAACACTCGCACCTTGTCAAAGAATATTTTAGTACTTCCATTTTTCCCGGGCTTCTTAGGCATTGCTAATGTATTTAAACTTTTGGATATCAGTGTAGTTTTTTCATATAACAATATTGTGAAAAACATCATTGTAAAAAATAGCCCTACCAATAATTCAGGCATTATCTATAAAATTGGGTGTAAGCAATGTGATTCCTTTTACATAGGTCAGACGGGAAAGGATTTGCAAACGCGTGTGAAACAGCATCAATACTCCGTTAGAACGGGACAGTTGTCCAGTGCCCTTTTTGACCATTTGTCAGAGTTATCCCATTGTATTGATTGGAATAATGCTTCAATTTTGTTTCACTCTAGCAACATTGTTAATAGAAATATTCTTGAGTCGACTATAATTCAACTTACAAACAGAGATGGGCAGTATCTTGTATCTTAAGATACAAAAAGTATCTTAAGATAAAAGATACGTATCTTAGATACTTTATTTTTGGAGGATCTTGAGAAGTATCTAAGATACATTTTGTCATGTAGCTTGTTTCCCGGGATACACTTTCAAAGATACTTTCATAAGATACTTTTTAAATAGAGACGCTAATAACTATTCATGAAATATGATCATATCTGACGCACGTTGAAGCAGGCCGGCGATTGCTGTTACATGTTTGTACGTGAATACTACCGTTGCGCTGCGCGCACAGTCTCAGCACAGACGTACTCAGGTTTCATCTTGTATCCCGCGGTTTTAACATGTTTTAACATGATTAAAAATCAGGAATTATACATATATTTGCTTATTCCTGCAAATATATTTATTATTAGGAAAACTTTTTTTTTTCTTCGTGAGTAGGTTACTGAGCATACCTGTATTAACAATTTATTTGAAATACATAAATTGAAAAAGTGTGGTTTATTTTATTTTTCCATACCTAAAATGTTTCAGGATTATTTATACATATTTACTTTGTGCTTTCCTTTTAGTTATATCACTATATGAATACTGAGATATGAAGTACCATTGATTTGGCATTTATTTATATCCATAAAATATAATAATAAACAATTGAATGAGACAACTCGTGCGCTCATGGCTCACCAGGTGAAACTAAACTCAAATAATTATTCTTTCAAAAGTATCTTGTATCTTAAAAATGTATCTTGTATCTGTATCTTGAAGATACAGTTTTTTCGAGTATCTTGTATCTGTATCTCAGATACAATTTCCAAGTATCTTGCCCATCTCTGCTTACAAATAACTTTAACATGAGTAAAGGTCTGTTTCAACTCGATCCCGTTGCTCTGAATTCCTTCAGAATGGATTTAAACAAAAAGGGCAGGTTGCTAAATCTGTGGTAAAATTTGTTTTTCTCTCTTTTTTCCTTATAAATCTGTATGTTTCTCTTACAATTTTATTTTTCAATTTATTGCTGTATGCATATTTCTTATATATGTGTATATGTATGTATGTGTATGTATCAGTGTTGTAGTCAAGGCCACGACCTCCGAGGCCGAGGCCGCAGTGTTCGAGGCCGGCCCAAGGTCGAGGCCACAGTGTCCGAGGCCGAGGCTAGTTATTACACACACGCATGTAAAACAGAAGCAGGCAGTTGTGCAGCAACTTTTTTGGTTGCGAAATTGACTTGACACAAACACATGACTCTAACATTTATTTTTCAAAGAATATGCTCATTACATTTTAAAAACATAAGAGTCTCCAACATCTGAGGAGACAGCCTCGCCCGATGTGGTCGCATTATTATCCCTCCTCGGCTAAAAATACGCTCCACCGGAGCACTGCTGGCTGGCACACACAAAATATTTTTTGAAAGGGTATACAGTGAAGGGTACTTGAGGTTTCCCTCACTTTTCTCCTTCCAAAATGTCACTGCATCCATCCCATGCCGCTCTTCATCTCTCAGATATTTCTCAAGCTGTACTCGCACACAGTCCTTTTCCCGACTCCTTGACCTTGTGCGACTCCTTATACTTTTATATTTGGCCAACAAACGGGGCACTTTTGCAGGGCTTTCATCATCTTCGCTGCAGGTGTGGTAAAAGAGGGCTCCAGCTTCTTCGCCGTCATTCGATGAGAACCTTTCCGCTTCTGTTATGACGATCTCTGTAATATAAAGCAAAGGAAATCAGTCCAGAAAAATTAAATTTGCAAGTTTATTCAAATTATTGTACATTTGTACAAGTTCTGAACTATTTTTTTGGATCCTGTTCTCAACCCTTGCTCTTTCACTCTTGATCATAAACTCAACATACCTTTTAGAGTATTCTTCAGAATTTCGTGGGCATTCTCCGGACCTTCTTCGCACACCAGTGACACCACGTCTGCATCAACCCAGTGCAACATGTACTGTGGATCCAGGACAGCAGCCACAAGATAAAGTTTTTCAATAAATGGCTCTTGATGGCTTCTACTGCCTGGATCGGTGTCCATGCCACAGTTGATAAACACCCCTCTGAAACGTTTTTTCAAAGAAGTGTGTAGAGCTGTGACCAGGGTTTTACAAAACCTTGCATTATCAGTCCACTTGCGGAGATGGCTGTTTATATCAAGGACAACAGGAACTACTTGACTTATTGTGGCACTCTGATCCCCTGTAAAACAAAAACAAAATTTACATTGATGAACGATTTTGAACTAATTACCACCAATCAAATGACAAAGTTATTTATACATTGTAAATTTGATTGATTGTTCAGGGGATGTTTGCGCCACTAAAACTCTTACCCTGAGTCAAGTTGGTGGCTTCGGCGAATGGCTCCAGAATTTTGCACAGCTCAGTTAACTGCCCCCACTCGTGACGAATCAGAAGAGCATGAGCAAACTCTTGGGTATCGCACACCTCAGCCAATTTCTTGAGGTCCATTCCTTCCATCCCCAGCAGTGACCGAAGCTGGTGGTATACTGAGTTCCAGCGAGTAGCCACTGCTGCAGGTATGGTTCGGCCATCTCCAAATTTTTCTTCAAACCTAGAAATAAGAAAGGCATTTTAATGTCTTCCATTCACACTCACACCAGACAATTGAAAAGGCAGAGCTGCCAACCTTACCAAACAAAATATGGAAAATCCATAGTAGTTGGCAGCTCTGAAACCGTTACTCACCTTTCTTTGAAAACAGAACTCTTGTGTAAGAGAGTGGAGATCTTCGTAACTTTGGCGATCGCTCGGCTGACACACTTCATGTCTGCTAACCCGTCACGAACCACAAGTTGAAGTGTGTGGGCGAAGCAAGATATCCGCTGCCTTGAGCTTGTTCTCAATGCAGCGTCAACATGAGCTTCATCTTCTTCGTCCAGCTCCTCCCAAAGTGTCTCATCTTCCACTTCCTGGTCCTCCTCAATGTCCTCCTCAAAAGCTGTCTCTTCATTACCCTCTACTGGAAATTGAACCTTGAAAGCTTTTTTCATGTTTGCAGCATTGTCCGTGACTATGTACTCTACCTGAAATAGCAAAAAAAATTAATGCTATAGCTGGTGCATTTATCTCTATTTATCATTGACAGTTTAAAACCCTAACAATGACAGCCTTAACCAACCTTTGCTCCTATGTTATAATCTTCCAGAATGCTTTCAAATGCTTGTGCAATTCTTTCCCCTGTGTGCTTCCCATGGAAGCGCTGGCAGGTCAGGAGAACAGACAACAACCCATAATTTCTAGTTCTAGGGTTTGTGCCCATGATGTGCGCTGTTACACCCAAGTAGCTGCGCATGGTCCTATCAGTCCATATGTCAGTCGTCAAGGAGATACTGCTATGGTGGGACAGCAAGTCCATGACCTTCTTGATTCCTTCAGCTCTCAACTTGGGAAGTGTCTGACTTGTCAATGTTGACCTTGCCATGGGCTGATACCTAAAATTTCCAACAAAAAATATTCAAACGTTAACAGTTTTTAAATGAAATAAATGCACCAAGCCTATGCTGCTCTGTAAGATGGAGTTCAGCAAGGCATAATCATGCCCCTTGAGGATAGAGGGGAGCAAAAAAACATTTCATTTACCTTGGATCCAAAACTTGCAGAAGGTTCCGGAAGTGCTTGTCCTCAACAATGGAAAGTGGTAGGCTGCATCCTACCATGAACCTCACTACTTCCTCAGAGATCAGCCTCTGCCGTTGATTATTTTGCTTGTATTTCATTGGTTCTCCATCACTAGACATAGAAAAAAACGCATTGAGATTCTGTTGCGAGTTGTCGTTGATGGTTGTTTTTCCCTTAGCATATTCTTGCCACCTGCAGAATGAACATAAATGTAAGTTCAAGTTCAAAACAAGCAAATATCAACAACAAGCAAAATAAGCAAAAATCTCAACCTCTACTTTGTTAAGGCATTGCAGACCCAATGATTTCAAAACTGATAGCAATTTGTACATGCACTTACTCTGCTTTGTGCACACGTTTCAGGTGCCTTGTAAAATTGGAAGTGGTACCGTAGAACTCACTAAGTTTTGGAGACTTTGCCTTACAAAACTTGCACCTTGCTCTATGTTTTTTCTTTCCATTTTCTTCAAATATCTCATGCTCGAAGTATCCAAATTGGATGATTCGAGAATTTGCAGACATTATTAAGTTAGAAGCGCAGATGAGATGAGAATCGGCACAGTACTGTAAATGACAATAGTAAAACTGTAAAAGACAGTAAATGACATTATGCACGCATCAATGTTGTCAGTTATTACTGTACGATTAATTTTTAAAATTCTAGTATATAAACAATCACATGGTGATTCCTTACGGTACTTATACAGTATGCCAAAGGAAGCCATAAATTTGTATTAAAAAAATATTTTAATAAAATATAAAAATAATTGTTGAATAAATTACTCACGTTATGATTATAATTATAACACTCCAAATAACAAGACTATTTGTCAGTATTTGATTATAAAAATAATGTACCACTGTACGACAATACGGACTCACAATAGGCTAGAGCGAATTCAACTGTCGCTCCCAAGACTGACAAGAGTACGTGTATTAACAACATATGCGGCTCTGCCAGACGTACAATTCTAGTTAATTACAAATAAGTAATAATTTCAATAAAATACATATAAATGGCTTATATCATTATTACTGAAGTAACTATTAGCAAAAATAAACTTATTATAAAAAAATTCGCGATTGTTCCACTTATATTTTCATTACAGCAGTAACATATAATTTATATTTACTTGAGCAAAAAATTTATCGCTCCATCCGGCTGCAATATTATTTTGTATTCAAACAGTGGTACGCTGTTTGAAGCTATGCTATAAGTTTCATGTCACATGAATTTTTAAAATATATTTTAAGAATATTTATTTTAATATCTTAAAATTAATATTTTTTTCTGTTAAATTAATATTTATCGTTTCATGCAAGGGGGAGCGATCGCTCCATCGCTCCTATACGCCATTCCCCACTGATTAATTATTTGTATTATAAATTAATTTATTAAATTTGTATTCTAACATAAACGACATTGTGTTACTTATTACTTAGTTATAGCTACCTGTCTGATCGCGAGAGAAAGATGGTGTTCTCACCACTCTTATTGAAATAAAAATATCCAATATAAAAATTAATTCAAAACGGGCGGCCTCGACCGGCCTCGGCGTATTTTTCGAGGCCAGAAGGTGTCGAGACCAAGGCCGAGGACAAGGGCGAGGCATTACATAGCGAGGCCAAGGCCGTGGAAAATCGGCATCGAGGCCGGCCTCGAGGACTCCAACACTGGTATGTATGTATGTGTATGTATGTATATGTATATATATCTGGTTATGCGGGTATACATGTGTAGTTGTATTATTTGTAATTTTTCCAATTTATATTTATTTTTATTTCTTTATTCTTTTGTGACCTACCGATTTTTCAGACAATAATTATAAAAACCTTTGGTAATTTTTTTCCCTTATGCATATATATATTCCTTATATATTGCGTTTATATTTCGTATATATATACCTTATATATGTTGTATATATTTTTATAGTTCTTTATATATCATCTAGGCATCATTTTGTTTTCCAATTTATATTTACTTGTACTTTTTTATTCGTTTGTGACCATAGCATGCATGATTCAGACAATAACTAAAAAACCTTTGGTAATTTTTTCCCTTATAAATTTGTGTGCCTCTCTTAAAATTTATTTTTCAATTTATTTTTTTTGGTTTATTTCTTTATTTCTTTGTGACATATATATCAATTTGGCATCATCTATTAAATTGATTGTAAACTTTCCTTTTGAGCTTGAATTTGTAGACTCCACTTGCAATTTTTGTTTTTTTATCTGTTGGTTTATTTCTTTATGGTTATTTAGGCTGTGACGTATATATCACTAGGGCATTATTTTGTAATTTTTTTTTTTTTCCAATTTATATTTATATTTATTTTTATTTCTTTATTCTTTTGTGACCTGTTTCATAAACAAGCCATTTGAATTTATGTTGAATTTCGGACAAAGTGCTAAAAGTGTCATTTTTCCATACAAATGTGTTTGCTCCTCCCACAATTTTTTCTGTACTTACTATATATATATATATATATATATATTCATATGAAAATTATTTCACAAAGTAACACGTGAAAAATATTTATGATAAATAAAACCACGAAGGAAAGGAAACACAAAAAGGTGCTCAAGCGCTTTCGTCTAATGACATCCTCAGGAACACTGAAGTACATAAAAGGTTACGGCCTATATATAGGTTACAGAAAGAAAAAAAAAAAATAACATACACACAAACATATATATATATATATATATACATATCTACACACATACATATATATATATGTATGCAATAAACGGAGAAGTAAAAATAAAAATTAAAAATTAAAAATTAGAGGATTAACAAAGAGGCATACAGATTTGTAAGGAAAAATATCGATTTTTAGTACAAGATCAAATGAATTATAAAAATACAAATTTATACTGGAAATCTGCACGGGTTTTAACATTTTGCCTTTTAGAGTCAAGTTTCGATATATATAAAAATAAAATGAAGATTAAAAGTTAATAAAGTAGCATACAAGTTTACCAAAGATTTAGCGTCCTACCCTTTTTATCTAAATTTGTTTTGAAGGAATTCAAAACAACAGGATCGAGTTGAAAAAGACCTTTGCTTATGTTGAAGTTATTTGAAAGTTGGATAATGGCAGACTCAAGAATATTTCTATTAACAATGTTGCTAGAATGAAATAAAACTGAAGCATTATTCCAATCAATACAGTGGGATAACTCTGACAAATGGACAAAAGAGCACTGGACAACTGTCCTGTTCTAACGGAATATTGATGCTGTTTTATACGTGTGTGCAAATCCTTTCCCGTCTGACCTATGTAAAAGGAATCACATTGTTTACACCCAATTTTATAGATAATGCCCGAATTATTGGTAGGGCTATTTTTTACTATGATATTTTTCACAATATTGTTATATGAAAATACTACATTAATATCCAAAAGTTTAAGTACATTAGCAATGCCTAAAAAGCCCGGGAAAAATGGAAGTACTAAAATATTTTTTGACAAAGTACGAGTGTTATTATTGACACGATAGAAAGTTCGTTTTGCCTTGTTGAGACAAGATTCCATAAACGCAGATGGGTAACACAGATCACTTCCAATACTGTTGATTTTTTCCAATTCGGCATCGATGTATTCCGGACTGGCGATCCTAAGGGCGCGGAGAAACATTGATGAAAAAATGGCCTTCTTAGTGGGGGTGCCATGTCCCGAGTAAAAGTGTACGTAGGACAAATTTTGTTGTTTTCCGATAGATACTAAACTTAAAACCTGGGCTTTCCCTATGTACACGCACATCCAAAAATGGGATTGAATTGTCTTGTTCCACTTCTAAAGTAAACTTAATGGAGGGGACTTGATCATTTAACTGAAGGAGGAAGTTATCCAGGTCACGATTCATGGGCCAGATACACAAAATATCGTCGACGTACCGCAACCAAGGGATGCCAACCCCCAGCCTATTTTTACTTCTCCGTTTATTGCATATATATATATATGTATGTGTGTAGATATGTATGTGTATATATATATATATATATATGTTTGTGTGTATATGTATGTTATTTTTTTTTTTTTCTTTCTGTAACCTATATATAGGCCGTAACCTTTTATGTACTTCAGTGTTCCTGAGGATGTCATTAGACGAAAGCGCTTGAGCACCTTTTTGTGTTTCCTTTCCTTCGTGGTTTTATTTATCATTATATATGTTTATTTTTGTAACCTATATATTGTCTTGAACTCTCCTTTCACTCCAGTGTTCCTGAGGATGTCATTAGACGAAAGCGCTAGAGCACCACTTTGTGTTTCTTTTCCCTTCGTGGTTTTATTCATCATAAATATTTTTCACGTGTCACTTTCGTGAAATAATTTTCGTGTGTGTATAATGTAATGTTATAATGTTTCAGTTTCAGACCAGCAAAGACCCAAGGATCCACTCATGGCTGGTCTACCTAACTGTGTTCGTAATCGTGTATTGTGTATGTCCTCCGTGGTGGCGGAGGGGACCTACAATTTTACGTGGGTTCCGAACCACAAGAACATAAGAAATTTATGTAAAAACTGCCGGTAAATTGGCAACGACCAATTTTTACGAAACTAAATAATTATCAATTTAAAACTAATTAATTATCGATTTAAAACTAAAGATAGAATCTCTGGATCCAGAGGATCAAGTCATAATAGACTACTATCCACAAATGTGTTACACTCTATATCTATTTATAACCGACATGCAAATATATCAGATCCAAAGAATCCAGTCAATTTCATTACGGTATCCATCAAGTCACGGTCCATATCGATTGCGGACCAAGTCAAAATTTACAATCATATGCATTACAATATATACACTCACGAGAAAAAGTGTAGGTGTGGCTGCAAAGACTGTACAGTAATGTAGAAATGTGTGTGCACCCATTTTGGGTATCCCATTTAAAGGTGTTTGTGAGGCAAGTGAAGATCATGAGTTTTTCAATACCTCACAGTACTATGGGGGCACCGTTCGGCAGAGGAATCTCTTTAAAGGGGGGTGTAAGGACAGAGAGTATCCCCTAACCCAAGACGCTGCCTCCCTATATCCCACACACACTTGTGTTGAGCTGTGGGATCTATCCCCAGAAAGCCTTAATTTTACTACCTTAAACTATACCCTTTCTACCAACATATGCGTCTAATCGATTTTTAAACATGTTTATAGACGTGCTACTAATTAATTCTACCGGCAAACTATTCCAGCTATTTACTATTCTATGCGTAAAAAAGTTTTTCGCAACTGCTGTCTCGAACGTTCTACATGTCAACTTACACCCGTTATTTCTAGTCCTATTATATTGAGATATTTCGAAAAAGCTATCTCTATCTACGTTATCGAACCCATTCATAATTTTGAAAACCTGGATTAGATCACCCCTTAACCTCCTAGTCTCGAGTGTTGTCAATTTTAACTCCTTAAGCCTATCCTCGTACGACTTTGACCTAAGCGACGGAATCATCTTAGTTGCTCGTCTTTGAACTCTTTCGATTTTGCCTATATCTTTGCGCATATGCGGATTCCAAAATTGGACCGCGTACTCCAAATGGGGTCTAACTAATGATTTATAAAGTGGAACTATAATATCGCACAATTTGTACTCAAAATTTCGAGCTATAAAACCTAACACTTTGTTCGCCTTATTGACCGCTGCTGTACTTTGTTTCGCTACTTTTAAATCACCAGTGACTATAACTCCTAAATCTTTTTCCTGCTCTACGCTTGTTAAATCTTTCCCTGACATACTATACGCAAAATTACCGTTACGCGAACCTATATGCAAAATTTTGCACTTATCAACGTTAAATCTCATTTCCCATGTGACTGACCAATCAACGATTTTATTCAGATCTTCCTGAATTTTACCTCTCTCTTCGTCATTAATCGCCCTACCACCCAACTTCATGTCATCCGCAAACTTTGAAACTGTACTGACTAGGCCGACATCTAAGTCGTTAATATATATAAGAAAAAGCAAGGGGCCCAATACAGAACCCTGAGGAACGCCACTCGCTACATTAATCCAACACGACTCCGCTCCATCAACGACCACCCTTTGTTTCCTGCCTCGCAACCACTCTTCTAGCCAATTTATTACTACACCCCTGATTCCATGAGCCTTAGTTTTTTTTCAACGAGTCTTTTGTGCGGCACGGTGTCAAACGCTTTTTGAAAATCTAAATACACTACATCAACCGCCCGATGTCTATCGTAAAGGTCAACCACGCTTTGGAAAAATTCTAAAAAATTAGTTAAGCAAGATTTGTTTCGCCTAAATCCGTGCTGAGTATTTCTAACTAGCTTATGCACTTCTAAGAGTTCGACTATACGATCCCTAATTATTGATTCCAGTAGCTACTACAACAACGTTAAAATGATTGGTCTAATTTCCCGCCGCACCTTTATCGCCTTTCTAAAGATAGGTGTTCGTTTGCTAACTTGAAATTATCTGGTACGCACCCCTCAGAAATAGACGCATTAAAAATCTTTGTTAGCGGCACAAACAATGCTATCTTTTAATTCTTTTAGTTGTATGGATATATGGAATCCGGCCCCGGTGATTTACGCGTTTCATTTACAATATAGCGCGTTACCTCCCCTTCACTAACCACTATATATCCAAAATATTACCATTATCAAACGGTATTATGTCCGTGACCGTAGGGATATTTGTTACATCTTCTATAGTAAAAACTGACGTAAAAAATTCGTTTAGCAAGGTAGCCATTTCCTTGTTTTCAGAAACTAGATTTCCGTTTAGATTTTTCAAAGGCCCCAAGACGCTTTTTACTGGATTTCTATTATTGACGTATTGAAAGAATCGCTTGGGGTTTTCTTTACCGTTACGAGCTATAGAGATTTCAAATTCGCGCTTGGACTTTTTTATTACACTTTTCGCTTCACGCCTTAGAGATATGTAGTTGTTTCGTAACCACAAATTGTCTTCATCGCACTTATGTAGCCTATAAGCACTATCTCTACTCTTTATAATGTCTCCTACTCTAGAAGTAAACCACAAGGGCTTGTTGTTTATTTTCGCACGCTTAATTTTGTACGGTACACATTCCTCATTTATAGTCCTAAATACTGTTTCGAACGATTCCCACATTAGTTTTGCGTTGGAGTTCCCCATCACGTTTTCCCAATTGACGTGTGACAATTATTTCGAAATTTACTAAAGTCTACGTGCTGGAAGTTAAGAATTTTCGTCGAGTTAGCTGGTTTCGAGTGACTTACTGAGAGGACAAACTCTACCATATTGTGATCGCTATGCCCAACGGTTCTATTATTTGAAGATCAGTAATTAGCCTATCATCCGTAGTATTACTAAATCTAAAATACTGTCCAACCTCGTAGGTTCCCCAACCTTTTGAATAAGAAAGCTATCCTCGAGAAATTAACTAAACGATTACCTTCCGCGTCTCCTGCATTGTATCGTAATTTACGTTAGCGCAATTAAAGTCACCCATAACTAAAGCCTGCTCACTACCGATTATTCGCTTTCTTTCACGATATAACGCTTCGTCCGTATCAGCTGTTTGATTAGGGGGCCTATATATAACCGCAACAACAAGTTTGAAATCGTTCAATTTAAGTTCTGCTATAGTCGAATCTATCGGTTCTGGAATTGTGTGCTTTACTTCTATAACGTTCGCCATATTATCTTTGATATACAACATAACACTGCCTCCTCGCCTACCTATTCTGTTTTTAACAAAAAGTCTATAACCTTTAATTTGATACTCCCCTACAAAGTCACGAGTTTCAGTGCTAAGCCACGATTCATTTATCGCAATTATATCATAGTCTTTACAAGCAATTATCCTTAAATGCTACGAGCATTTAAGGATAGAACCTTCAAATTGTTTGTAATTGCGACAACTTCGCGAGCGCAGTGGAAATTTATGGAATTTACGCTGGGACCGTTCGAGTTACGGCAGCCTGAAAAGAAGAGACAATATTATGAAATAGTCTTCATAAACGCGCAGCTCCTACGTCATTAAGATGAAGTCCATCTCCGAGGAACAAGCCCCTCCTGCCGCAGAAACTGTTCCAGAAATTCTCAAAATGCACTCCTTCCTGTTGGCAAAGAGACTAGGTTATTGTTAATATAGGTCGCCTTGCTGTAGAAATCGTTACGATGGATAATTCGAGGAAGTATACCTGTTAAACAATCTTATTAGTTTTTTCCTTTAATCGCTCTAGTAAGTCCCTGTACCTAGCCAGCAGTTCTTCCGATCTAGAATTTAAACGTATTAGTACCGCATGAATAACATACGTTGTGTCCTCGGAGGTACATCTGTAAATTGGTCAACACTATTAGTTATATCCTCCACCCTTGCACCAGGGTAGCAGTAACGGCGCTACGACGAGGGTTTCTCCCACAGAATCCTCGAGCTGTCCTCGAACAATGGGAATCGCCAACGAGTCGTATTTCCGGTCATCATCATCTTCAAAACCTAAAACAGAAAAACGTATTGTTGTTATTACGGTAGACATGTCTTAGGTTTTCTCAATGG
>JAJOZX010008235.1:152500-190679 GCA_023014485.1 Bathynomus jamesi | reverse complement strand
GGGGGGGGGGGGGGGGGGGGTTATTCACCATGAAATGTCATGTGCCTTGGGGACAGGAAGAGAGATACGTACATACATACATACATATAATAGTTTTAATTAATCCTTTTCAAATTTTATTAAACAAAGATTTTCGTGTCGTAGACCTTAGAAACCAGGACCTCATACAGTACGACTATTTTACTAAAGTACTATTTTTTTTCATGCTTTGCTATATATATATATATATATATATATATATGACAGGGTGTCCCATAAGTCCGGTCTCATAGAAAAATTTATTTTAAATTAAATTTACAAAAGTAATACGTTAGAACAAACAAATGTTCAAATTAACGTCTTTTTTCGGGACTTTATTTTTGTTGCAGGTAGAATAACACGCAATGGCTAATATGGAAGCGGGTTACCTGGTGAGGAAAAGGCCTCCGGAGGCCTTTTCCTCACCAGTATAAGACATCAATTTGAACATTCGTCTTAGTTCTAATGTATTACTTTCGTAAATTTAATTTAAAAAATAAATTTTCCTACGAGACCAGATTTATGGGACACCCTGTATATATATATATATATATATATTTTTTTTTTTTTGTTCGTACTCGTACGATAATACAGTACATGTACATACACATGTAGAGTCGGATATGAATGGGCGTTTGTATGCACTTAAGTATATGGTTACTTTCAGCATTTTTCGACCACATCCTCTTGTAACAGATAAAAACGACATCAATTTCTCATTCCAAGAAGTGTTTTCAAGGATAAATACTTCTTTTTTACATTTTAAGAAAGGAAATATATTTGTTAACTCTATTTTTAGCGAAACTTGAGAAATCTTATAAGTTAAACCGTGTCTCACAATCGGAGATGAAGTTTACTTACCAACTGAAGGACAAATTAACATTTCTGGAGCGGATATTTTTAATTTATATTTGTATATTAACACCTACACTAAACTCATAAAGCACACCTGCATACACGCGCATTCATCTAACTTACCAAACCGAGACATTTTTTACGTTTTGGATAGCGACATTTAACGTAATCTAAATAGCCTAACTTAACTGCCATTAAAATCCTTTTTTTTACTATGTTTGATAATTTTCAATAAAATAAGTCCGACTAATGTCGTTACGCGCACATTCGTGTCGCGACGAGCCGCGTGTGTGTTCTAAAGCTTGTCGCGACGAGCCGCGTGTGTGTTCTAAAGCTTGTCGCGACGAGCCGCGTGTGTGTTCTAAAGCTTGTCGCGACGAGCCGCGTGTGTGTTCTAAAGCTTGTCGCGACGAGCCGCGTGTGTGTTCTAAAGCTTGTCGCGACGAGCCGCGTGTGTGTTCTAAAGCTTGTCGCGATGAGCCGCGTGTGTTTTCTAAAGCTTGTCGCGATGAGCGCGTGTGTATTCTAAAGCTTGTCGCGGTGGAGATAGTTTTAATGTGTGCAAGACGTGGTAACACACCGATCAGTTGCTACTGCTTTTAATGACAAACACCCTGAGAGGCCGCCAGTTGTTCAAGCATCAGTTGGAAAACTGTTCACTCGCTTTAAAGAAACGGGAAGTGTTCATGATCGGCCAAAAAGTTCAACCGATGCAGCAACATCACTAATGGTACTCAATCACCTCGAAAAAAGCCCACGTAAGTCCTTAAGAAAGTTATCCCAGGAAACAGATGTCTCCAGTCTCCAGAAGATCCATTCAACGAATTCTTACAAAAAATCGTTTCCACCCCCTACAAAGTCCAACTCGTTCAGGAACTGCACGGTGATGACAGACCGTCGTGTAGAGTTCTGCCAGTGGTTTCTAGAACATCGACAGCTTCAACGAAGGATCATGTTCAGCGACGAAGCGATATTTCACCTCAGCGGTCATGTCAATAGGCATAATGCACGCTATTGGGCCAATGAGAACCCCGACTGGATGGAGGAAGGACATGCGCAATTCGATCCACGAATTATGGGGTGTGCTGCGCTCTGGGGTGATCTGTTAATTGGTCCGTACTTTTTCGACGGCAATGTAACGGGTGAAACATATCTGCAAACATTTCTAAATGCCCATACTGGACGACATTGCACTGGCAGAACGGGCGGAGATGTAGTTTCAGCAGGATGGTACACCACCACATTTCGCAACCATCGTCCGGAGCTCTTTAGACGAGACATTCCCAAGCAAGTGGATCGGACGGCGAGGGCCCGTCGAATGGCCACCTAGGTCTCCAGACCTCACATCTGAGTGTGCCAAAGTCAGTACCAATGCGTTGAGGAATGTTCAAACATCATGCATTCAACGCGTCAGAAAGTTTCTCCAAGCGGAAAGCCACCAATTCGAACATTTATTAATTTAATAAAATGTGCTTATGGTTCATGACTATTGCGCCACCCTGTATAATTTTCAGTAAATTAGGGCATAACATAACCTAACTTAACTTAACGTAACCTAACCTAACCTAACCTAAAATCAGCCAGCGTCCGTAGCTCAGTGGGTAACACCATTTCCCTATAAGCGAAATGAAGACTGAGGTCCGAGGGTTCGAATCACGATGATGCAAGTTAATAATAATAATAATAATAATATATAATAATAATAATACAGGAGTTATCGCAATGGATTCTATCAGTTGGTTTGAGTGCTGTGCCAGTTTCTGGCCCTCCTGAGCCCTGATTGATTATTATTATTGTAACCTAAAATCAAAAGCATATTCTGTTTCTGTATTTATTTCAGAGTTCTCATATTATATATATTATATATATACATACTCGTACGAACTAAAATAAGTGTAGGAACAGAATACTGTATATTAATGATTTTATCTTCGAAAGACTATTTTAAAATGTTTTATTTCTTTGGGAAGTTTTACACACACACACACACACACACACGTAATAAATAATAAATAAATATATATATATATATATATTGATTAATTGATGCATATTCCTGAAAAGTAAAGTTTTCTTAGAACTGAATAGATTATACTTTCCTAACAAGAAGCATGACTGATGTTGCCATAAAAGCGTCAACTTTAATATAATTATGGATATAACAGTAATTTTTTTCTTTTAATAATCCTAATGCATTCACTGAATTTCTTCCTTTCGTCTCCCTGAATGCTGAAATGGGAAAAATTTCCCTCAGCATATTATGTGTTTCAACGAAAATGGTATATTCAGTTAAATGAAACAGCATTTATTTGTACGAAAAATATTGGTTAATCGCTATATGACACGTGTATATTTTTAACCGTCAGAAATTTTATTTATATATTATATATATATATATATATATATATATATATATATATTATATATATATATAACGTACATGTGTATAAATAGGAATATAAAGGCAAACTCTTTTAAAAACTTGAAAAATCTCTCCAGCATAAAACAATAGAGTGGCGTGTAGCGTATAAATTTCCAGTTAAAATCGCTTTCTCGTGCACCAGTCATGTTGCAGATTCTGAAAAGAAGAACGGTAGGCGCAATTTCCAAGAATTCTTAACAGTAACCCGATGTTACTGATGTTATTAGAGAAAACTAAAACCGTTTCCAATGATTCCAATTGAACAATGTCGTGTTTATATATATATATATATATATATATATATATATATATATATATATATAGTTTTACTTGTACTGTATAATTAATGAGTAATATATATTTTCGGTCATTTGTTAAATAAATAATTTTTTTTTGATAAAGAACAATGACTCATAAGTTTTTAAGTCCCCCCCCCCCTAAAAATAAGACAGGTTTGAAAAAGTTAGACCAGCCATACAGGTAGTTATGTCACCTGAAACAGACAAAATTTGAAATTAATCCGAATAAAAAAAAGAAAAATGCGTGACAAAGACGATGAATTTAGAAATAACTTTTGTTGAGTCATATATCTACCAATCAACTGTAAGAATGAATTCAAACTAACCAATAATAAACCAAAATGCGCTTCGTTACCATAGAGACGCGAAATACGAGTCGTAAATTCTTCGTATACGTAGACTATACCTAAATAATTGCTTTTTCTGGTCGTGACAAACGGACTTGTATGCAAAAAATAAACCGGCTTTCAATATCAGTCAGCTGCATTTTGCCGGCCTCAGTTCAGATGCAAGGTCATAGATTATTGCCAAATGCATCCATGCGATTAGTTTATTTTCTGATTTTATTAAAATAATTTTCAATAACTACTATTTGCAAAGTCATCTTCAAGTACTTTCGCACTTTCATAAGATTATCGCAGAGAGAAAATATGATAAAGAAAAGGTTATCGAAATGAAAAAATAAGTTAATAATATATAATATCTCAACTTATTCCGTATAGACATGCATGGCATACCTTAGTAATTTTCATTCATTTTATCAAAGCAATTATTAATTTTTTTTACACTTCATGAAAGAATAAAAAATAACAACTGAACGTTGAAAAATAACTCTGTACAACTGTCTGAAATTATTGTACAGCCGATATGGCGTTAACAATATAAATTTTTTATTCAGTCGTAATGTGTCCCTATTTTTAAGAGTTTTGTAAAATATATTTTGGAATTTTATCATTTCTTTTAACTTCAGCGATAAGCTGAGAGCTTCAGGTTTTTATGTAATAAATTTAATAGATGAGAAGGAAGTTGGGCAGGACGAAGTCTTCGAAGCTACAACAAGGAAACCAACATTTATCAGAGGTACAGGATAGAGGGGTTAGTCAGGTTGTGTACACATGTATAGCGCGCACGCACAACACACGCACACACACACACACACCTGCGCGCGCGCGCACACACACACACGTACATTGTATGGAGGCGTTATATGGGTTGCATATGTAATCCTATATATAAGTTTTAAACTTAAATTACAGGTTTAAAAACAGGGGGTGTCAATTTTCAGAGCAATGATTTCAGTGTTGCCAATTTTAATGCAAAGTCATTCATTCACTTGCACTATTTTATCTGCCGTGAAATAATTGTTTCCAACAACGTTGATGATAAACTAATGAGAAATTATACATCAATGTTGTTCACCTAAAGCAAATGTTGGCTTTCTGAATCTGGTAATAGATTTATGAGTGTCCCTATATTTCATCTTCATTTGATGAAGATATTTTAGGATACAGTTTGTTCAACGAACGACGACTGCGTGATAGTTTTTCTGTATACAACAGGGTGAGAATTTGAAAGGGAATCCCCTTTCAGTTTTAAACAGATTAAATAAAGATTTCCCAAAATACGACTTCAAAAATATACACGAACAGCTTATTTTTTAGAGGCTCTGAGGAATAGGATGAGTGAAAGTCTCTCGTCTTTGTAAAACACACACACACACACAACGAACGCAGCAATGTGCAAGCATTCGCTGCTGAGAGTTTTACTAGCTATTTATCTCGGACTCAAGGGCGCTTTCCTAGATATTGAAAGATCGCACCTAGACGGGGCTCAGCAAAATTAAGGATTTTCACCTACCTCGTCTTACGTCCCCTCCGATCCACCGTTTCTGAACGAAGAAATTCAACAATCAGTCAATTCGACACCCTCCCCACTCCACACACACAATGTGCTATCTTCATATAATCGAGTAGAGACTTCTTTTTAAATCTATATATTGGTTTTACAATTTACAATGACAAATAATTGTGAAGCTCGACTATTTATTTTACTTAAATTGGTCCTTAAGCTTTAGGCTTTACTGGGCTCTTATTAAAAGTAATTAACACAAACCCAATTTAAGCTAAGTTAACGCAACTTTAGTGCCATCGAACCGAGAAGGGTATGATTAACTGTTTCGGACGCAGTTTAGGACTCGAAGAGTTTCTGTTAAGTCATTCAATAGTAAAGTACTCGCTAATCTATCTTAGCCTAACTTATCCTAACCTAGTCAGGATTAACGTCTTCCCGACAGTAAAACTGTTTAGATGTTTTAATATAAATTCTTTAATGTTTCGAGATACCAAAAGTATTGCCTAAAAAAAAAAAAAAAAAAATACCTCATTACATACGTGCATTATCACACACTATATACCTCACTTATGCTTAGTTGACCGCTTGCGCGTGCGCGCGCACACACACACACACCACACATATGTGTATATATATATTATTCTTGCACATTGTGGAACATTTTTTCCACTATTTTTCAACTGCATAAATATATCGTATATAACGTACATCGGTCAGAAGTTGTTCATAGCGAGTTTTAAATTCGAAGGTTCACTCGTGTTCAGCAATTCTAAAAAATGGAATTTTTTTTATGTAAATATTGTTTATATAAAGTTTCCATTTCTACGATATCTCTTTCCCACAGAGACACGTTGAATGTGAAGTCTGAGCTGTGTATATTCAGTTATTGACAGGCAGAAGAACCCTTTGCTCGGAAAACATCCCCCCCAAATACACTCGTTTTTTATATCTTACTCATTTGTTCATATAAGAATTCATATTTGCTCGGAATGGATCCATTACTGTTCCGTTTTTACTGTAATGTTTTACAGATGCACACACATACACACACACATATATATATATATATATATATATATATATATATATATATATATATATATATATATATATTATATTAGAGAGAGAGAGAGAGAGACTTGAATGTTATTTTACAAAGCATGACTCCCGTTTGACAAGAATGATTTTATTACTACATTTGTTTATGTAAAAATGTTAAAGATAAAATTTTGTCTTATATACGAGTACAGTAAATGTTTAAACATGTTCTAAGTAATAACAGCTACATAAAATCGACTTATTTCTCGAGAGTTTTCAAATTTAGATAATGCAAAGGGTATTTTAGCGATTACTTCCTATTCTATGCCATTTTTCCTATTTCCATTTTCGGTCCTCAAATGAAAATGCACAAAAGTGAAAAAATCCATATTTGAGAGAAGCGTGTCTTCATTTGGGACACAATTGTTTTCGTCGCTGAAACGGCGCCAACTTATTTTAACCAGTCATAACCTAACATTAGGTTAACCAATCAGAACCTAATTTATCGTAACCTAACCTAACCAATCGTAACCTAACTCGGACCAAAGTGGGAAAGGTCGTGGATGGGAATGAAAATAAGTGGGAATGGCATAGAATGGGAATTGCATTGGCGGACACGGATGGGAATGGGAATAGCTTAGGATGAGGCGAGACCGATATCATCCTATTCAACGTGATTCCTATTTCATTCCATGCCCAGGAGGGAGAAATCCACGAGTAAGAATCTTATGAAGAGAGGCAATTCTCAAATTAATATATTTCTATTTAATGCCATTCTCATTTTCATCCATGGCTTTCCCACTTTGGTTCAGGTTAGATTAGGAAATATTAAATATTGTTATTTGACGCTTTCACCACGAATATGAATGGGAGCTACTTTTTTCTGAAATGAAAACTTTCTCAAATGTGAATTTCTCAGTTTGAACATTCTCACTTGTGGACTGTATTGAGTCGAAAGTAATCTATTTATGGCTCTCCACTTCTAAAATACCGCTATCTATTTTACCAAACCGTGTATATGTGTGTGTGTGTGTGTGTGTGTGTGTATATATATATATATATATAGAGATAGCTTGACTTTCGTCAGACTGAACAATTCGGGCGGAAGCAAAACCAAGGTGTGTGTGTGTGTATATGTATATATACACACTATATATACCAGAACGCCCTCTGCCCCTTGCGCAGCAAATAAAAACTCGAAACACAACCTAGGGGGAAGCTGGGAGGGGAGGGTGTGTTACTCAAACCTTCCCCGTTTCTCCCTTAATGTGTATACTAAATTTGGTGCAGATTGCCCTATCCGTTTAGGCGTTTATAAACAAAAAGAACAAACAAACGGACAGATCTCATTATCACCATCCCCTACATATCTAAATAAGAAAGATTCCTGATTTTAAAGTCAATTCATTTTTCACCATTATGTTTCGATGATAGTTCACTTCGTGTCTTTGGTTAATCTGGGTTGTGTGTCAACGGAGCTGTGGAAGGTTTTGAAACTGCAATACATGTTTTCGGACATCAACTAAAGATGAAAGAGCAAGCCACGACAAGCGTCAGATGATCGTTTCCACGTTTGTGATCATTGTAGGATTAGATAGAATATAATTATAAAGCATTAGGAAAATGGTCCTCAATAACATTCTAGTTTACATCGAACTAAGCCTTCTGTCGTGTGTGTGTGTGTATATATATATATATATATATATATCCCCGCAAGGGGGTTCTAAGCTCGTGCTCTTGAGTGCTCTGTGCTCGTTTGTACGTGCTTGTTCCTGGAGGTTTCACGTGCGCCCTCCCGGCCCTAGCACCCAAGGATGATGGGGCTCGACCCTGCAGTCCTTGTCATCCTTGATCTTTTTCCACTTCGACTGTCCCCTCCACCCTTTCTTTTTCCTCTGTCTTTCCTCTCACTTTTTCTTTGTTTTTCCGCCGAGATATGCCCTTTTAAATAGAGGCGAATCGGTTCTTCCCGAACTTAAAAAAAAATATATATATATATATATATATGAAAAAAACGCCCCCCAACAGGGTTCGACTCTACCACATCTTGAGTAGACTATGGTCTGTCAAACTTTTTCATTTTCGATAAATTTAAAACGGAACCTTCCACCGCACACTTTGACCAATCACTTTCATCCATAAATTGATGAAAGTGCTTTTTCATTTTCATTTTAAAACACCTGAGGAAACGCATAACGACTTCGCGTTCAGAGGAATTTTACGTGTTAACCCTCCTGCACTCGAGAAATTCATTCAAACTACCTGGTACAAAGCTGGGGTCCCATAAACGGAATATCATGCGCATGCATTTTTCATCATGAAAAATCGTGTGTTCATGCATGATATTCCATATCGTGTATATATATATATATATATATATGATACACAGACCGTGCGTGGAACAAGGAACTCTTCTAGGAAAATTAAATCCACTATAGTCTGAATAAGTAATGGTAAATGACAAATACTATAGTTTTTTCTTTTTCATGATTCTAGCCCGACGTGGGCAGCGGGTCACTCGCAGAGAGGTCCCAAAAATATAGCTTCCCTCACCAGCTATCTGCAAAGCAGATAGGATCCAGCTTCTGAGTTCATTCCCATCATGAAACGGACATGTTATATGCCTTGAAAAGTGGACGCTCAATTCTGCCAGTTGAGGTTTAAGTTTTGTTTTTTCGCTAAAAATATAATAGTTACCCCTTTTTCTTTGATGTATTCAATCTGACGTGAAGGCAGCGAGTCTTTTGCTTATATTGAGGTTCTAAATGTAGCTGGGATAGGCTGCTTTTACCCTAGATCCTCTCCAAAGCTGGATCCTATCTGCTTTGCAGATAGCTGGTGAGGGAAGCTATATTTTTGGGACATCTTTGCGAGTGACCCGTTGCCCACGTTCGGGCTAGAATCATGAAAAAAAAACTATAGTATTTGTCATTTACCATTACTTATTCGGACTATAGTGGATTTAATTTTCCTAGAAGAGTTCCTTGTTTTCATGCACGGTCTGTGTGTATCATAAAAAACCTCAGGGAACCATTCCGAGTTCATTTCATTATATTTATATACAGGGTGTACATAAAGTCAGGATCTATTTTTGTGAAGCACTTGGAAATTATATGGAATTCAATCATAAAATGATAAAGTGGTAACATTTATTAAATAATTAAGAGTAGGATTCGACGTGACGCCCATCAGTATCCCTGCACAGCTCAAATCGTTCCGCAGCATTTCTAAACACATTCTGGAGCATTTGCGGGGTTATGTTATCTGCAGCAGTTCGTATACGTGTACGTAAGTTTTCAAGACTCGTAATCTTCGTCTGATAGACGTGCGATTTGATAACGCCCCATGCAAAGAAATCTAAAGGGGTTAAATCTGGTGATCTCGCTGGCCAAGGTCTTTTGTTGCTTCCGCGTCCGATCCAGCGATTTGGAAAACGTCCATTTAGATAATCCTGAACAATTTTGGCATAGTGACAAGGAGCACCATCATGTTGATAGACGACGGGGATAGGATTGTTAGTACCGTCGTCTATCAACATGATGGTGCTCCTTGTCACTATGCCAAAATTTTTCAGGATTATCTAAATGGACGTTTTCAAAATCGCTGGATCGGACGCGGAAGCAACAGACCTTGGCCAGCGAGATCACCAGATTTAACCCCTTTAGATTTCTTTGCATGGGGCTTTATCAAATCGCACGTCTATCAGACGAAGATTACGAGTCTTGAAAACTTACGTACACGTATACGAACTGCTGCAGATAACATAACCCCGCAAATGCCCAGAATGTGTTTAGAAATGCTCGAACGATTTGAGCTGTGCAGGGATACTAATGGGCGTCACGTCGAATCCTACTCTTAATTATTTAATAAATGTTACCACTTTATCATTTTATGATTGAATTCCATATAATTTCCAAGTGCTTCACAAAAATAGATCCTGACTTTATGTACACCGGTATATTGAAATATTCGTAAACAAACTTTCTTGATAACTGTGGCGTCACACACACCTTACTTGGTCAAAAAGGATAGGTGTAGACATGCCCAATAACACCTGGCTGCAGGTTTCCAAGTTCCAGGTTCCAACTCACACCTGCATGGGCTTGTGTTTATTTCAGATGACCTCGTTCCTCTTTCTCTTTCACCTTTGGGTAATAAAAAGTGGAATGTCTTCAATGTTATTAGTTTCTTGTTTTTCTACGTTATCTATCTTTGTTACAACCTGTTTCTGTATATCTGTGTTTCGGTCTGTTTGTATTTATTTCTGTCAGTCTGTTTGTCTGTGACTGCTTCTTTCAGGGTGTTTGTTTCCCGCCTGTGACTGCTTCTTTCAGGGTGTTTGTTTCCCGCCTGTGACTGCTTCTTTCAGGGTGTTTGTTTCCCGCCTGTGACTGCTTCTTTCAGGGTGTTTGTTTCCGCCTGTGACTGCTTCTTTCAGGGTGTTTGTTTCCCGCCTGTGACTGCTTCTTTCAGGGTGTTTGTTTCCCGCCTGTGACTGCTTCTTTCAGGGTGTTTGTTTCCCGCCTGTGACTGCTTCTTTCAGGGTGTTTGTTTCCGCCTGTGACTGCTTCTTTCAGGGTGTTTGTTTCCGCCTGTGACTGCTTCTTCAGGGTGTTTGTTTCCCGCCTGTGACTGCTTCTTTCAGGGTGTTTGATTCCCGCCTGTGACTGCTTCTTTCAGGGTGTTTGTTTCGCCTGTGACTGCTTCTTTCAGGGTGTTTGTTTCCCGCCTGTGACTGCTTCTTTCAGGGTGTTTGTTTCCGCCTGTGACTGCTTCTTTCAGGGTGTTTGTTTCCGCCTGTGACTGCTTCTTTCAGGGTGTTTGTTTCCCGCCTGTGACTGCTTCTTTCAGGGTGTTTGTTTCCGCCTGTGACTGCTTCTTTCAGGGTGTTTGTTTCCGCCTGTGACTGCTTCTTTCAGGGTGTTTGTTTCCGCATGTGACTGCTTCTTTCAGGTGTTTGTTTCCGCCTGTGACTGCTTCTTTCAGGTGTTTGTTTCCGCCTGTGACTGCTTCTTTCAGGGTGTTTGTTTCCGCCTGTGACTGCTTCTTTCAGGGTGTTTGTTTCCGCCTGTGACTGCTTCTTTCAGGGTGCTTCATTGTTTGTTTGTCTCTTTCCGTTTCTTTGTATATGTCTGTTTATATATTGAAACACCGTTTCCCGTAGATCAACAAAATTAAGAAGCGTTAGTTCTATCTGTCGGTCTCCGTCACACGAGTATTGTCGTTACGGAGGAAACAAAACAGCCCTAAAACACACTCATTCACTCAATTTAATTTCTGTTCATATATGGTCTCTAGTTTTTGCAGCAGCTTTTACAAATGTCATGTGAAAATTTGTACTGCAATAAACAACGAATCCAAATTGCACTGAAAAAAATGCAAAGTGCATTTTTACGTACAAACAGATTATACTCTCATTACACAACTGTCATCAGAGCTCATTTAAATTAATTTAACAGAACTGGAAGCCGGGAAGAAAATATTTTTAAATATTAGATATTTTTTCCTTGTTAGCTGATTAACAAAACATTGCAACAACTAGAACTGCTCGCTGTAAATGAAAAATAAATAAATTACACACACACACACACACACACACATATATATATATATACACACTCGTACGTATAATGCGCCTCGGTGGTGTAGTGGTTAGCGTCGCTGACTGCGAATCCATCGGCCCCGCGATCGAGACCTGGTGACGGCAGGCGGCGCGCAGCAAAACCCAGCTGGTCATCCTTCCACACAATAAAGAAATTGGTTGGTAGATAAGTGGGTACCCTGGGTAGCCTAGTGGTTAAAACGCTGGGCTGCTGGTAGGGCGTGGTTTGGATTCCACGTTTAACTGTAGGTCTAAGGTGGAGTGACAAGCTTGACCTTCGTCAGAATGAAAAATTCGGGCGGAAGGAAAACCAAGGATATATATATATATATATATATAAAATAGTCCTTATAATAAAAGCTACGTCTTGGCCAATGTCGTAACCAGTGATGTAGGTCTCGTCTCGAGACCCAATTTGCAGATCTCGATCTCGGTCTCCGCTATTTAGATCTCGGTCTCGATCTCGACAGACGCGGTCTCGGTTTTTCTCCCCAAGACCTTTCGAGACCTCTCGAGACCGTAATGAAAAATACATGTTACTGGCATACTCATGATGGTGGCTTGGTTGAACAGACACAATTCAGAATGTTTATGAAAGTTTGTAAAAGTAAGGGACTCTAGGTATTCACCCTGTTTTGAGTTGCCACGTTTGTCTTGCCGGGGTGTGTGGGTCTGGATTTTTTTAGGTTAGGTTGGTCTCGATCTCGGTCTCGAATTTTAAGGGTCTCGATCTCGGAAGGTAGATCTCGAACCTTTGATCTCGGTCTCGATCTCACAGGATCAGGTCTCGGACTTGGTGGTCTCGACTACATCACTGGTCGTAACACTGCTTCCCGTCGATCAGCGGAGGAGTTACCGTATATGGACAGAATTTTCTATAGGGTTAAGGTATAAATGCGTGTATAATAAAAGCTAGAAATTTGTAACAGTTGTGTTCATAGGGTTAAGCGACATTGGGTCTGGCGGGATAGGGATGGAAGACAGTCCTCGGCGTCCAGATGATGTAGCGACCCGTGGTTCGGATCCCACGTCAAGTTGTAGGTCCCCTCCGTCATATGTTGCGGAGGAGGTTAAACAACCCCATCAAAATAAATTATTATTATAACCTCGAATTTGTTCCTAAAACAACTTTAGAATTGTCGCATTTTTAATTCTTAAAAAAAAAACTGACAAACGTTGTTAATGTTTAAAAAATGTTAATTACCCTTTTGAACAAATAATTCCTGAATGAGAACTTTACAGTCACTATAAATTTCTATACAAAATGTATTACACTTCCATACAGAGTTTTATATTGTTAGAGATTATTGCAAAATGAAAATGTCCAACCACCAATTGAAATATTGCGTTTTGTAGAAAACTGCGTGTCGGTCTCGCAACCAATATTCATTTTGTCGATAAGCAAAAGATTCGCTGAATTTGTGTTTCAAATTTGATAATAATAACTGAATAATCACATAAAACAGTTTTACGACCTCTGACCTCCCTCCTCACTCGTGTTCCATGTTTGTTTTTGGTATGGGAAATTTATCACAGTTGCAAAAAAAAAATGACGCGCGCGCGAACACGCACACACAGTTTATATATATATATATATATATATATATATATATATATATATCAAAAGGAAGTAGACCTGTGCTTTTTAAGGGACTTAAAAGGTACGAATTATGCATCTTACTGGGTATATTGCAGATGGCGAGTCCTTCAATCCTGCCTTGTGGTACTGCATTCCTTTCCTGTCGTTAGACTTGAACCAAAGAATCTTTTGAAGTTGATTTACACCGATTCTTTCTGAGATCGATTAAGGGTATTCCAGACACGTTCGAGTAATTGGGTTCATATAAGACCATTGGCCATGAAAACTATAACAAAGTTCTAGTGTTATGACTGTCCTTCCATCCTCGGGTTCCTTGGGCAGTGCGAACACTGAACAGGGACACCATCTTCCACTGAAAGACTTCTATCTCTGCCATAAACGAAGGAGTTCCTCTTGAATGTTAGTGTCGTTACGGGTCTTTTGCACAGTGTGACCCCTTTGCAATTCAAATCGCACCCAAGTTGTTTTCCTGGCGACTTGCAGTTGTTTCCGTGGCAACTCGTGCATGTACAAGACACATCCGGACCCACATACACCCAGTCAGAAAACTGTGATAATCTGGACTCGCTTGAAAGTCAGTTTCTCAAATGTCTTTGAGGATGAACCAGTATTTCTTCGGTCTAAACTGATATCTGCTTTTAATGCTTCTTCATGCAAGCAATGGTTCACGTCTTGCTGCTCTGCCGTTATAGCCCATGTTATGAAGATAATGTTCGATGGTTCTTTTCTTGTAGATATTTGAACACCTTCCGCCACAGCCTTTTACAGCACCAAGCGTTTCCTATGACGGTTATTGGTGACCAGGAGGGGCATGGACTCTCGTTTTCCGTGTGTTTTGTAACTACACACTTTGCTGTATTCTCAGTCCACGGTGGAATGAATGCTCGGTGCCTCGAAGATGTGATGATTACTTGTTCCAGCGTCTCAATAGCTAATTATATCTCATCTTTCATACTAATTAAATTTTTGCGAATCTATCTATCTATCTATCTATATCTGCAGAGAGAGAGAGAGACGAGTATTTTTCCACCCTCGTCGCATTATTTATATAAATCTGTGTTGCCGAGTTATTTAATCCTGAGATTCACTAATTCCTAAGTGAACAAAAGCTCCCAGAATCCCGCGATTGTTGCCGAGAGCGTATAAGAGCAGTCGGAACTCGATAAATGAATGTAAATGTTTCATAATAAGTGATAACAGAGAGAGAGAACTTTCTATAGAAATATTCTAATGAATTTAATAGTTATATTTGCCTCTCTCTCTCTCTCTCTCTCTCTCTCTCTCTCTCTCTCATACAGTATATATGATATATATATATAGTAGGTGTCCCAAAAGTATGTTCCTATTTTTAAATAAATGTTCTAAGCCTAAAAAAAAGGAATCTAGACACAAAGACAAACGCAGTAAAGCAAGAATTTATTAATCTCAATTAAACATGTTCAGTGTAATCGCCATTTTGTCTTCTAACATAATATTCAACTTCACACAAATGTTTCACAATTCTTGGAAATAGCTCAGCTGGGATGCTGTTAATCACTTCACAGACTTTGATCTTTAGGTCTTCGCGTGCATTAGGCTTGGTAGAATAGATTTGGTCTTTTATATAACTCCACAAATAAAGTCAGGGCGGTGTGAGGTCAGGTGAGTATGAAGGCCATTCCACTGATCATGAAGGGAGATTAGTCGCTCGGCAAAATGTTTCTTCAAAACGTTGCGAGTTTCGCAAGCAGTGTGTGGAAGTGCTCTATTTTGCTGAAACCACTGTGAAATTGGGGTAATGCAGTTATTTCTTTACGAGACAAACTAATTAGTTGTGTTAAGCAGAAATCTTGTAGCATCTGACGATATGAATTTTGAGTTACTGTTACTACTTTTCCAGTTTTATTATCAAAGAAGTAGGGACCTACTACACCATACCACCCAACAGCAACTCAAAAGTTGAGTTTAGCAACACTACGTGGAAGTTCTATTGGAGCGCCAGCATGACTTCCCCAGTAACGAAAGTTGCTTATTAATCTTCCGAGACAAATGTACATAACACCCGTCAGTGAAGTGGATGTGTTTCAAAACCTCAGGATCTTTTAGCTTTGCTGACATCCATGTTGCGAATTCCACTCGTTTTTTAACATTAGTCAATGAAGCTTTTAAATGAATTTTGTCAGGAAAAAGGTTTAATTCGGTACGAAGTATACGATTCACGGATGTTCGTGAAATATCTACTTCTGCTGACAAACGTCGAATTGACTTCTGCGGACTGCGCGCAATATTTCATGAACCATATTTACGTGTTGCACAGTTCTTGCGTATCGTCGCCTACCAATATTACCCTTATGTCGATTGCTTACATTTCCTTTTGTTTGAAATTTTCTAACAATTCGTGATATTTTCTTTCTATCGGTTGGATCCCTGCATCCATATTCTCTGAAAAAGTTCCTCTGCATCTGCGTCATAGAATTTGTCGCATGAAACCACTCAACGATCTTAAATTTCTGTTCCAACTGCAAATACAGCATCACGGTTTGAGGGTTCAACCATATTGTTCTGTGTAGACTAGGTCCTTCAGGAGGCTTAGTCAAGACTTAGCTTCCATAGTGAGGCCTTCTCTGGCCTTACTAGGCTACAGTCTATGGGTAGTGGTATCTTTTCCTAATTTTGTTGAAATTAGTAATAGTTATTGCTTTAAGTATGGAATGGTAAAAGAGCGGTTTTAATTTGCGGTAATTAATAATAACGAAAAATTAGAAATATTTAGGTAATAATTATGCGGAATAAAAACTCCGATCTGTTACCTTTCTGAAGGAGGAACGCCAATAATAAAATATATGCCGTATATTGGGGCGTATAAGTCGGTATTTTAAGCTTAAAATTATACCCCTAAAGTAGGGAGTCGACTTATAGGCCCAGTCTAAAAATTAACCTTTCACTTTCCATTTTAACTTGTATTTAAAGGCAGGTCTACCTGTCATAGGTCCTCAGTCCTGCATTAGCTCGCTTTTGGTCAACATCTGAATTGGATCCATATGACGAAGCACTCGCAATTGTATCTCAGGATGTATATAACGAACTTATGATGTCAGATCTACAGATGTTAAGGCTAACAAAGACCCTAATATCCACTCTAAGGTTAGCCCGAGAGAAAGTAATTTACAAAGTTTTTTTTATGTTGGCAAGTTGGTGGTCGACTTAAACACCCAGAATAGGCTAAAATCTAAATCTGAAACTGAAAGTTAGGAGATCGACTAATCTGGACCGTAGACTTGTACGACCCAATATACGGTATCTATTATGAAATAACGGGCAAATAAAAATAGGGGCATTTTTGGGGGGGGGGGACACCCTATATATCATGGGGCAATATCTATAGGGTGAATCAAAAGTCCGGAAACATAGGACTAATGTTAGCCTGTGCTACAATCCAGCCCGATGTCCTGGAAACAGTCCAGGTCGAGTGTGGAAACAGAGTCCAGAAATGTCTGGAAGTGAAAGGAGAACATATAGAACACATCTTATAACATTACTCGTAACGCGTGTTTTCTTGCGATAAAAGTTTCCTATCCTTTTTATGTTTCCGGACTTTTGACTCACCCTGTACAAATTAGGTTTGTATGTATATAACACTTCCCTTCCACCTATAATAATTGTTATATACTCGAAAGATGAAGGATGCAAAGAGTAGATATTGAGAGATGATGCGAGATATAGATTCGAATTGGGAGTTAATGGCGGTCATTAAGAGCAGAATTCATTAAGACAATGAAATGAATCAAAATTTGAGATGCGAAAGTCAACAAAGAATTTTTAGCACTTCTCAAGGCAACGTTACTACTTCGGGTTTGTGTATCCACGGAATTTACAGCGAGTGCGAACATCATAAAAATATCATCACTCTCTCTCTCTGGGTCAAGGTATGCTTTCAACCTTTTTCCGTACCGGAGGGGTGCGAAGGGTGGGGAAAGAGCCTTATGCTTTTATATCCAGTTTTCTATTACTACTAGAATAGTTAAAAAATCAACTAGTTTAATAACAGGAACCTTCCCGAGTGGACCGAAAAGTTTTTGAGGTTTCCTCTTGTCCTTGTAACTCTCTCTGACTTCCTGTACCCATAAAACAGTAATATTGTTTCTGTTCATAAAATGTTGGGAAATGAACTAAATTTGAATAAAATAGTGCATCTATTTTTAGTATATAGGCCTCCTCCTGCTGATAAGGATATAAATTTGTATAATCAATTAAATAGATTAATGAAGAATAAAATTAGTGTAATTTTTGGTGATTTTAAGTTTTTAACTGCGATAATATAAATTGGGAAAACAAAACAGTTGATGCTGAGGGTTCAAGATTGTTGGAATATGCAAATGATAATTTATTAAGTTAATGGGTTGACGGTCCTACTAGGGGTAACAGTAAACTAGATCTCATATTCACGAGCGAAGATGACCTAGTCTCTAACCTAACTATTGGTGAAACTTTGAGTAATAGCGATCACAATTTGATTAGGTTTGGCCTCAGGGTTTCAATTAGTACTCGAGAAAAGACGCATAAAAGGTTGAATTTCCGTAATAGTTTAGACTCTCTTGAAGCTCTAATAAGTGAGAATGTCAATGTCACCTGGAGCTCATATAGGGATCAATTTAGATTACGGGATATTTTTGTACCCACTAAAAAAAATAGCTTCCTAATTGTCAACCAAGACGCCGAAACGGTTCAACATGGAAATTAGCAATGCTATTACGGAAGGAAATATAGCCTGCAAAATACTTGTCACATACGAATCAGACTAATTCAGAAAATCATATAAACCTACATCGGAGGGTTAAATCCTTAATTAGATCAGCTAAACGTGATGAAGAAGCTAGAGCTTACTCACTCTGTAAAGTTAACTCTGAACAGTTTTTTTGCCCATGTTAATAGCAGGAAACCAATTAAAAATTCCGTTGGTTCCCTAAAAGATAGAAATGGCATACTGAAACTCAGTGATATAGATATAGTTAATACATTAAACAAATTCTTCGTTACATTTTTTACGGAAGACTACTTAACCGAAGTACCAAATTCCCGGATTACGCATGATGGTGGCCATCCCTTAGACCCCGCTTAGAGACCATAAGTTTTACGAGATATGAGGTGCAGCAACAAATTGACAATATGTGCAAATATATGGTTCTTTCAAGAGTATTAAGAGAGATTAGCCACAATATTGTTGATGATTTAGTAACTACGACTGGAAATTAGCAAATGTAACACCACTCTTTAAAAAAAGGGGCAGACAAAATCCTTGTAATTACCGACTGATCAGTTTTTAACGTCAAATGTCGGCAAGCTGTTAAAATCAATTATTACAGAACATATCGTGTATCAGCTTGAATCAAACAATTTAATTTTTCATTCGCAACATGGATTCAGGCGGCATAGATCTTGTATAACAAACCTGTTGGAATTTTTCCATAATATGTATACTGTATAGTGTATACTTTATACGACTCAACTAGAGCAATAGATATAGTGTATCTCAACTTTCAAAAAGCCTTTCACAATGTCCCTCACGCGAGATTGATTACTAAAGTTACAGGACTAGGAATTACTGGGCTTGTTTCGAAGTGAATTGAAGATTGGTTGTGAGAAAGAAAGCAGTGGTAATAAATGGAGTGCCTTCGGAGTGGGGGACCGTCACCAATGGGATTCCACAGGGTTCCGTTCTGGATCCTCTACTTTTTACCATCTATATTAACGATATAGACGTTGGGCTCCTAAATACAATTTGCAGACGATACCAAATTAGGAAATACTGTAGGAAATGAAGAGGACGTAAGACCGCTTGAAAATGATTTGATAAGTTGGGCGAATTGTCTGGTACTTGGTAGATGCCATTCAATTTGGACAAATGTAGGGTAATGCACGTAAGTTATAAGAACCTGAAGACCGATTACTCTGGGTTGGGGACTGGTCTGGAGAAAGACTTACGTTTATATTAGTAATAATTATCTCAAACCGTCAAAACACTATGCAGAAGTCAAAAAGAGGGCCTTAAAAATACTGGGTTATATTAAAGACCGTTCCAATTTAGAAACAAGGAGATTGTAATCTCTCTCTACAGATGACTAGTTAGACCTCAACTCGAGTATTGTGTACAGTTTTGGTTTCCGTCCCTTAGGAAGGATACAGAAAGGTTGGAAAGGGTACAAGCAAGGGCCATAAATTGATCTCTTCAGTGGTACTATAAACCTACCAATGTAGATTAGAACACTTAAATTAATTTACTTTAGAGAACAGGAGGTTGCGCGATCAGCTCATTCAAGTTTTCAAGATGCTCACTGGACTAAACAAAGGTAGAAAAACAGGAAATTATTCTCATCTAATACCAATTCGACAAGACATAATGGTTTTAAATTGGAACATTTAGCACCTCCATCTGGGGTAATTTCTTCTATGAAATAGTTAATATCTGGAACCAACTTCCCTCGGATGTTGTTTCAAGCCAAAGTGTAAATATGTTTAAAAATAGGCGATACAAAGTTTGAATACACTCGGCTTTTAAGACTGTCCCTACATGTAACATAATTTGAGAATAGATTAAATAAGTATTTTGAAAATAGTATTATAACGTAACCCTGCGGAAGTTTGTTTAAACATTTACTCCTATACTTGGTCCTCACCCACTTTAGAGGGACGTCTCTGGTTGCATTATGCCCTACACAACATGATCAGCCATCGAGCAACTTATTTTTGATCAATTGCCTCATGAAGACCTCTAAATGGGGGACTTGAATTCACCGTAGCAACAAACGGGTGATCACCCACGAAACGCTTTCATTCTTCATAAGGGGACAAGTACACGGGGATAGATACAGGCACCTCCCACTGATATTCCTCGCCAGAAAGATATTTTCTCTACTCTTAGTGGCATAACCCCGCGAAGTATGAACGACTCAGTATATCACTTGCTGCATAAACACCTTTCATGGCGGGAGATCCAAGTTGAAACTCGGCAACATTTAAAGAGTTGGCAGACACACACACATGACATATCTAATTACAGAAAACACGCCTTGCTAATATGTATAAGAATTGAGTAGATAAGTATTTTGTAGAAATACTAACTTCATAACGAACAAAAAATGCATGTCGTAGATTAGGTGAGGTAGAGTTGCGTTTCTGCTTTCACGATCTCTGGCTGTATGCACGTGACGGGTGAGGGTATGGTGTGGAAAATCTGATTTCTGTTCTCAACTCCCGTTTCAACCCTTTTCCTGTAGAAGCATTTAATCACTTTGGTGGCGTGATGGCTTTCAGCGTACATGGGGTTGTAGACATGGGGAGTTTAACATCTCTCCCAACCTTTTTGGGCTAACCTAGAGTGGATCATTGGGTCTTTGTTGGACCGATACCTCGGTAAATAAGCTGTACATATTTCATATAAAATCGAAACTACATGTTGGGTTTTTTGTAACGATACCAAATGGTTGATGCGCGATCGGCACAAGTATATTTTTGGTTAGTTTATACAGCGGTGCTATCTAGTGTACGATCTCCGTGTGTGCATAGCGTAAGTGTAGAGGTAGCTTATATATTCTCTTTCCTGTACAATTTCCTTGGTTACCTTTACAGGGTCACGGTATTTTCTTCAACCTTTTTCCGTACTCCTCTGGCGGGTAAGGAGCGGAGGGTGGGGAGAGAGCTTTATGCTTTTGTATCCACTTTTCTACTATTGTTAGGATAGTTAAAAAGTAAAATAGTTTAATAAGAACCTCCCCGAGTGGACCAAAACGTCTTCGAGATTGTTTCTTGTCCTTGTAACGCTCTCTCTCTCTCATATTATATATTAATTATTCATGCAATGAGAAAGACCTAAATCAGTCATATAACATCGAAACTGCCCACTTATTACAGTAGTGTTTCTTATATATAAGAACAGCATGAATGAATGAATCGCTATACAGCTACAAAGAATTCGTTCGAGTTGGATCATTCAGCAACAAATGATCTTTCATTTTACCCGTCAAAAATGAGTAAATAAAAAAAAGTTCTTCTCAGAAGTAGGTTCCAAATTAGGGATCACAGACACTAACCGGGAACTTTTTATTTATCCTATATGCTGTAAACAACCTGTTATCACACCCTAATGGGACCTGGAGATGGTCGGATATCCGAAAAAGTCGGATACGTGGATGGACTGTTTATAAACAAGTGGTTTTTTGTTTATCCAACAGCTTTTCTTCCTTTTTCAAGAAACTGTAGATTTTGTTAGAATTATTGTTTTTTTTTTTATTTCAGTTAGAATTACATTGTAAAGGACACTCGCCATCAGACAAGAAGCGATCTGCAGCGAAAACAGCTCCCATGGTGACCGATACATGAACTACAAAAGTCGGATAACCGAAAATGAACTGATATGGCTTATACTGGAAAAGTCAAATAACTGGACAAGTCGGTTATCTGGAGGTCGGATATCAGGTTGTTTCCGGTACCAAAAAGAGAACTTATACGGTCAATGATAGGAACCATTTATCTGGAACGTTAAAATTACAAAAAAGGCCATTTACATACTTCACCTTGAAGTCTTTACGAACTTTCCTGTTGACAGTGCATAAGAGAAGATATGAAGGCAAGCAAACATACGAACTGGCCATAGTCGGCTCCCTACACATAAAATCCCTTCATATTGTTTTATTCATCCCCATCAAGAATTAACGGTGAAAACTCAACATTTCTCCTGCGCATGAAAGCCATTTTTAAGGCTATTAAACATTAACTGCATAAATTTTATGATTCTGAGGTAGTAGAGCCATTTTTAATCGGATGCAGTTGCGCTTGGCAACAAGTGCAGCCATGGGATCAATTCTCGAAAAAAAATCAATACTCAAATGCTATATGTTTAGGTGAAATGTAAACGAACTCATTCCATAGAAATTCCTGATATATATATATATATATATTATATATATATATATATACACACACACACACAGGGTCGGATCCAGGATTTGCTGGAGGGGGGGGTCAGGTACGAGCGCCGAAGGCTTCTAGGGGGGGTCCGGGGGCATGCTCCCCGGAATATTTTGAGAATAAGGCTCTCAGAAAAGCGTTTTTAAGCAATTTGTGGGGTGTTTGTTCAAGTTTATAGCTTTTACAACATTAAGTTATGTACTGATTTGCAAGAAAATTATACAAGGAAAGACAAAATTCGTGATAAGTCTTAAAGAAACACTGTTTACGAAAATTTCACGATATCAAAACCTAAATTTCTTTTGAAAATCATACTTTATCATTCTAGATGTGTTCATTAATATAATATAAACTTTGCTTCTTTTATCTCCTTGATAGAATCCCTAATTTGATCCCCAATTAGACCAATAATTTGGTTTTGAATTGATTTACTGGAATATTTTGCATTGGCGCGGCATGTTGCTAAATGGTTTTTTGAAGATTTCATCACCAGCATCGACACGAAATTCCAGCAAGGTAAGAAAATTGACCCCGTTTGCATCTTGGGAGACTGTGCTGTCATCTCTGTGACCTCTTAAGGCAATGCACTGTTTGCAACAAAGATGGACAATTTCTGTCACACTTTTGATAACTTCTCCGTTTTTGTGCATTGTGTAGGTACGTTGACTTTCAATTTGCACCTGGATACTTTTTCAGAATTTCGACTTGTGGCGAGGAAATTGTTATAAGCGACCATAGCATCTACGTGGTAAAGGGCGTTCTCGTGTTGACCGCACACCGTACTTACTTTTGCCCACCGTGTAAATGGACTGTTCACGAGATCACCAAGGTTTTCTCGTGTAGCAAATAGAATACATGGGAAACAGAAACCACCATCGCATTCCTTGCTGTACACCAGCCAAGGATAGCGTTGCTGCCAAGAGCTTTGAAAAGACCGATTACAACTATTCATACACACTTTGGGGAAAGAATAATCCTTTCCTGGTTGAAAATGGTTAGTTATGACATTGAACTTTTCAGCTTGTTGCAGAGATCTAACAGGAATTTCCTGACGCAACAGGGGACCAACGTCAATATCATGTACCGATGCATGAGAAGCAGGGTTACCCGCAATACAAACAAAATGCGGAGCTATTATAATTATATTAAGAAAATGAAATAAGATTTAGCTTACTTAAGTTTTAATCTTAACCATACAATATGTCAAAACAAGAAAAATGGTTTTCTGAGAGTCAGATTGTCATACAACACGTGTTCCTACCGGTATCACTGGCGCTACTGCGAATCATCTTTGCAGTCGGGGTAGATTGTCCATCATCACTGTCAAAACGAGAGAATGAATTTAATATGAGCAATCGATCAGTAACTAAGTAGTTTTTAAAGTTATTGTTTTAGTTTACAATACAGTTACTAACCTTGCCACTGACGTAGGATGGACCAAACTTGATGGACCAAAAAATCGGTCAATTCTTGGTTGCTGTTTAACTCTTCTTGACATTGTAAACCGAAAATTCTATTGAATAAATATTTTCGAATGAATATTGCTTTTTAGACTGAGTATTAAAGTAAGACACAGGGTTGACTAACGATCTGAAACAAATGAAACAAAAGGGTATATTACATGCTTTTAGTGTTGTTTGTAAAATTACTTGTATGTTCAGTCAGTTAGCTTTGGAGCGGGACTTTCTGGTTTAGATTGATTCTGGTTTAGGGGGTTTGATCGAACCCCCCCGAACCTCCACTGGATCCGCCACACATACATATATATATGTGCGCGCGCGCGCTTGACATTTATTAGATTAAGTCAAAGGTAGGAGGAAAGGTTTCACTGCTTTACACAAAGCACCACTCCGCCCACACCCCCATTCAGGATACGAGCAGCTCGCAGCATCACTGCCAGGAATATAAAGGGGCAATGTACTAACAAGGCTTCTATACGGGGTTCATCGCGACTAGAAGCTACGCGACTTTGTTATTATAATCGAATGAGCGGTCAGATTCAATCATCTTCGTGCCTGTGTCGTTGGTTTGTATTGTACTAGAATTGAATTGAATATCCTTTATTAATAAAATAAATACAGTACTTTCACAATATGATTTACAATATAGAATAAGGTGAGGGTAAAGGAACTTATGGGACACCCTGTAGATAATTCTGACTTTATAGGTCCGGTGGCATAATTCTTCGGGAGCAAGATGCACCGCAAGCTCGTGTTCCCTCCCCGAGGCAACACAAATGCACCCGTTCCAGTCATAAGTACATTCATATCATCACCTTAGGCTTGCTCCGTACAAACCGGACCAAGAACTCAGAATCTCTGCAATTATGATACTAACCTTCAGTTTAGGTTTATTTCTGCGTAACCATCATAAGAGTTTTTATACAAGCATTTCCAACCCAATCTAATTAGAAGCAAAATTATAATTTTACAACCCAGACCAAATTCACCACTACCACCAACCACCCACTGTAACCTAACGAGGTACTATTTTACCTACTATATATTTAACCCGAGTAACGTAAACTTCGTACACTATTAATCCTAAGCATACTGTACATAGTCTAATTATATTAAACTTTAATTTCATGTCGTATCCACTGCATGTAATTCAGTCAGTAGCGTTAAAAATAATTACTTTTTGTAATGCGAAGAAACAAGACAAGGCCTATTGCCAAACACCACTAACAACTTATTTAGCCTACCAGAACAGAGTTATATACCTTCCATAACCTTGGTTTTGCTTCCGGCCGAATTGTTCCATTTCATTTTTTGGACATGGATCATTTATAGATTAAGTCGTAGAAAAAAGCAGAGGTTTTATTGTATTTACAAAGTACTGCTACACCTGAAAACTCACTCAGGGTCAGTTCGCAACATCATTACCGAGTAAATAAAAGGTCAATGTACTAAGAAGCTTCCGTACGTGATTAGCGCGAATGAAAACAATACTTTGAGTATACTGTACATATTTTTACTTTGATATAAAATACGTCTGCTGGTCGCTCGTACATTCATTACTTTTAAGTGAAAAATATACATCCTAATCATTTTATTAACTTGTGTGATATTATATATACAGTGTGTCCGTAAAGTCATGGTGGGATTTTAAATAGCTATATTATTGCAACGAAACATGATAATGAGATGAAACAATGCCAAATTTAAGAACTCTCAAAGTTGTATCTTGTAGTTAGTCTAGGCTAAGCTTAACCTTTATCTCGTAGTTAGTCTAGGCTGTCCACATGCCTATGTTGAACATGAGCGTAATAGCCCGAAAGTTAATGTGTGGTGTGCTCTAGCACGAGATCGAGTGATTGGCCCATTTTTCTTTCGGAACCCACTGTGACGTCACACAACTACCTCGCTATGTTGGGACATTTTGCAGTACCCCAATTTATTGACAATAATGTCATCTTTCAGCAAGATGGTGCTCCTCCGCACTATGCCAACGTTGTTCGAGAATTCCTTAATGAAAATTTCCACAGAGATGGATAGGAAGAGGAGGATGGAAGCCATGGCCTCCACGCTCTCCGGACCTGACACCTTTGGACTTTTATTTGTGAGGTTACGTCAAGCAAAGCGTGTACAGTGTACCCATTAGGGATATTCATCACTTGCACGAGCGAATCACGGAAGCTATCGCATCCGTCACTCCTGATGTTCTTGGGCGTGTGTGGCTGGAATTGAATCACCGCCTAGATGTCTGCAGGGCTACCAGAGGAGCCCATATCGAACTACGTTAAATAAAGTTATTCTTTTAGAGTTGTTCTTCAATTTGCCTTTTTTTCATCTCATTATCATGTTTCGTTGCAATAATATAGCTATTTAAAATCCCACCATGACTTTACGGACACACTGTATATATACTATCAGTCAAACATTTAAGTACACCTACTAATTTCCAATGTTTTGCTTAGCTCATGACAAACTTCAAATGTAAACTTAACAGGTACTAGAGATGAATTTGTTTACCTGGCTTTCATATTGTATGCTTCAGTGCATCTGCCCTATACAGTGTGTTGTAACACAGAAGCTTCTTCAAAATAGCCTTCAAAATGTGTTAATTTACGTCTAGCATGCAACCTAAAATCAATGCCATTAGCTCTGCACAAATACCCAAAAACAATTTAAAGGTCTTTACTGGGGTAGTTTCTTCAGGAGTATGTTAATACATGTGTTCAGTTATTAACATGCGCTGCACGTCTTTACATATAAATCCTTGCAGAGGAGCTAACTGTGTAGTTCAAGGTATATTTCTGTGTTTCAGAAAGCAAAAATGGGTGCCAAAGCTCAGTTAACAACAGAAAAAAGACAGTCGATTGTAACTGAGAAATGAGGGCCAATCACTGAGGCAAACTGCAAAAAAATTAAAAGTTTCGGTGAATGCGGTTGCTTGTGCCATTAAATGGTACGAAGAAATTGGTCAAAATAAGGAGAAAAAGGTCAGGGCGACCAGGCACCACAACAGACTCAGAGGACAAGTATATCCGAGTCACCAGTCTGCACAACAGACGCCTCACAGCACCTGAAATCGAAGCCCAGCTGAACAACTCCAGAAGTACAACAGTTTCAACATCAACTATTCAAAGAAGACTAAGAGGTAGGATTAAAAGGACGAGCTGCAGCAAAGAAACCAATGCTGCAGCAAAGAAACCAATGCTGAGACTCCAGAACAAAAAGAAAAGTCTGGCCTGGGCTAAAAAACACCAAAAATGGACTGTTGAGCAGTGGAAATTTGTCCTTTGGACTGGCGAATCAAAGTTCGAAGTTTTTGGATCCAAACGCAGAATATTTGTGCGGCGCAGAGCAGGTGAAAGAATGACACAGCAGTGTGTTGTGCCAACAGTGAAACACGGTGGAGAAAGTGTGATGGTCTGGGGATGTTTTGCAAGGGAGCAAGTTGGAGATCTCCACAAAGTCACTGGAATACTGAACCAACATGGCTATCACAGCATTCTACAGTGCCATGCCATCCCATCTGGACTGCGACTAGTTGGCCAACAGTTTATAATGCAGCAAGACAACGATCCTAAACACACTCCCAAGCTGTGTTAAAATTACCTGAAGCAGAAAGAACGGCAACGTCAGCTCACAGTTATGGAATGGCCAGCACAGTTCCCGGATCTGAACCCCATCGACCTAGTGTGAGATGAACTGGATCGACGAGTGAAAGCCAAGAAGCCATTCAGTGCTCAGAATTTCTGGGAACTCTTACAAGAGTGCTGGCAGCAGCTTTCACCAGACTATCTTCTTTCTCTTGTTGAGCGCGTGCCTCGAATTTGTTCTGCTGTAATTGCTGCTGAGGAGGCTATTTTGATGAATCTAAAATTTAGACTTTGCTTTTGGTAAATTGTCCTGATTTGTTGTTATTTAAGTTCCATGTTTGTACTTATGAATTTGTGTCATGATAACTTAGTTAATAAATAAAAAACTTAAAAAAATTTGAAATTTATGAATATTTCAGGGTATACTTAAACTTTTGACTGGTAGTGTGTGTGTGTGTGTGTGTGTGTGTGTGTGTGTGTGTGTGTGTGTGTGTGTGTACTGGGCCGCTGAGAGACTGGGAAGGCGGGTTAAATCGCCGGGGCCCGGAAAGACGGGGGGGGGGGATAAAATCTAAAAATATGCTGCTGTACACAAAAAACATTCATAATAAAATTCTGAGTAAACAGGGAGGCCCATATATTAATCCTTCCCCGGGGCAGCTCTCGCTGGTCCTGTATATACAGGGCGTCCCAAAAAAATATACACACACTTTAAATAATTATAAAGGCAGTGTTTATTAAAATACATTTCATTTTCAAAATGTAATAGAATCTACAGACATTATTTAATTGTTTTGTCAACGCCTGTTTTCAAACTGACGTCCGTTCTGGTCCAGGCACTGCTGATAACGCGAAGCAATGGAATCGCAAACATCACGAAACATTTCGTTTGGTATTTGTGTGCATTCTCGTTCAATGGCTGCTCAATTCAGCGACTGTTGCAGGTTTTATAGCGTAGACTTTGTCTTTTAAGTATCCCCATAAAAAAAAGTCTAGTGGTGTGAGGTCTGGTGAACGCGGAGGGTATTCTACGAAACCCCTTCGTCCAATCCACATCCACATCGTGCCAAGTACCACTCGCAATACTCCACTCTTCGGTCCGGATCATCTTCATGAATAGCATGGACTAATCTTGGAATGTAACTTTTCCATTGACAGCGCTTCAAAATGCGTTGGACAGACGATTCTGAAATTCCTACCTCACGACTCGCTTGCCGCACAGATTTTCTTGGACTTTGGTGATACGTTTCCAGCACTCTTTCTTGCTTTGTGGGGCTTGTCGATGTCCGTGGTCTTCCGGAACGCTTCTTGTGGACATTCTGAACAGTTCCATCGGCTTCAAACTTATCTCTAATTCGAGTGATGGTAAGTCGCGTTGGTGGATCTGTTTGAAACTCCCTCCTAAACTGTCTTTGCACTTCAACTGCGTTTTCACACTTCCAGTAGCATTTTAGAATGAATTTCCTTTGTTCAAAGCTTAGTCTGACTGCCATTATTAATTCTAATGGGTTTAACTTGGAAAGAAAGAAACATCAATTGAGCTATCAGCTGTTAAAGTGTGTATACATTTTTTTGGGACGCCCTGTATATATATACAGGGTGTTTGAAAACTTTCTGTACAAATTGTAATGGGGGATAGGCAACACCAAGACAAACCCTTTTCGTCTATAAGTGTATGTCCGCTGACGTCACCATTCGGCGCGAGAGGGCGCCGCTGCAATTGGCTAAAAGGTGAAGTGGGCTAGACTCGCGCTTGCCGCGGGCATTCTTAAATCGGACGTAGTACGCGTAACATGGAGCGCTTCACGACTGCTGAGATGGCTGACATGCATATGGTGTATGGGCTGCCAATGGAAACGGAAGAGCTGCTGTGAGGTTGTACCGACAGCGCTTCCTAAACAGACGTGTGCCAAACCACCAAACGTTTGCGCATTTGCATCGGCGACTGCGAGAAACTGGAACATTCCATGCAAACATGCATGACACTGGTCGGGAGAGAAACGTGCGCACTCCTGACATGGAAGAAAAAATCCTACGGCGATTTGAGGACAATCCAAGCGCAAGCACGCGAGGTGTTGCACGTATCCTCGGTGTGAACCACGACCTGGTCTGGAGAGTGTTGCACGAGCAGCAGTTACATCCGTTTCATCGTCAGAGTGTCCAGGCATTACAACCTCGGGATTACCCTCTTCGTGTGGAATTCGCACGCTGGTTTCTACAGCAGACAGCGGTGCAGCCTAATTTTCCGGCTTATGTGCTGTTCTCAGATGAGGCCTGTTTCACACGTGAGGGTGTGTTTAACATGCACAATTCTCACGTGTGGGCGCACGCAAATCCACATGCTACACGGGTGCATGCTCATCAAGAACGGTTCGCCGTCAATGTTTGGGCGGGTATCGTCCATGGCAAGTTGATTGGGCCGTACCTGCTGCCTGCCCGACTCGACGGGCGGGTTTATCGGATATTTCTTGAAGAAACGTTGCCGGAACTGCTGGAAGATGTTCCCGTGGCTATTCGTAGACGAATGTGGTTTCAACACGACAGGGCCCCAGCACACTCCAGCAACGATGTGCGGGATTATCTGAACGCCACTTTGGGGACCGATGGATAGGCCGGGGTGGGCCCGTAGCCTGGCCACCGAGATCGCCCGATTTAACATGCCTCGATTTCTTCCTGTGGGGACACATGAAGAACCTCGTGTACGAGACTCCCATTTACTCAGAAGAAGACCTCGTAGCAAGAATCGCTGTCGCCGCTGGAACTGTTCCCGAAATGCCGGGAATCTTTCGACGTGTACGTCGGTCAATGCTTCGACGTTGTCGGGCATGCATTGATGCTACCGGTCGCAACTTTCAGCACCTTTAAATAAACATGCCTTCTTTAAATAAACATGTTACGCGTACTACGTCCGATTTAAGAATGCCCGCGGCAAGCGCGAGTCTAACCCACTTCACCTTTTAGCCAATTGCAGCGGCGCCCTCTCGCGCCGAATGGTGACGTCAGCGGACATACACTTATAGACGAAAAGGGTTTGTCTTGGTGTTGCCTATCCCCCATTACAATTTGTACAGAAAGTTTTCAAACACCCTGTATGTATGTATATATATATATATATATATAATATATATATATATATATATATACAGGGTGGGCCGAAAGTCTGGATCCATAGGAAAATATTTATTTTAATACATAAATTACAACAAATGGTAAATACTTAAAATGAATATCAACTTTAACTCGTAAATGCGTATCCGTGATACTGTACAGTAGTTCGTACTCCAGTATAAATACTCAAATACTTTTTATTTCAGCCCAGAAATGGCTTCGAATCTAACAACAGAAGACCGGGTAGAACTTGTGCTCATGTACGCAAGACAGGGCGCTACACACAGAAGTTGCTACCGAATTCAATAGAAATCATCCTGATAAGCATCCAGTAACACATGCGACTGTTGGCAAGTTGTTTAAACGTTTCAAAGAAACAGGAAGTGTACATGATCGACGGCGTTCTGGTCGTCCAAAAACTGCAACTGATGAAAATACCTCTGCAATGGTATGTGAAACTTTAACGAATAGTCCAATAAAGTCAACAAGAAGATTATCAAATGAAACACGCATCTCGAGAACGTCAATTCGAAGAATTATTAAAAATCATAAATTCCATCCCTAAGTGTCTCGATGTCAGAGGCCGCCAATTTGAGCATTTGTTATAATTTGTTGTTTATACTGGAGTACGAACCACTGTACAGTATCACGATACGCATTTACGAGTTAAAGTTGATATTCATTTTAAGTATTTACCATTGTTGTAATTTATGTATTAAAATAAATATTTTCCTATGGATCCAGACTTTCGGCCCACCCTGTATATATATATATATATATATATATATATATATATATATATATATACATATACACATATATATACACAAATTCAGAATGGTTCCCTGAGACAATTATATGTTAAACACAGACCGTGCATGGAACAAGGAACTCTTCTGGGAAAATTAAATCCACTATAGTCCGAATAAGTAATGGTAAATGACAAATACCATAGTTTTTCTTTTCATGATTTTAGCCCGACGTGGGCAACGGGTCTCTCGCAAAGAGATCCCATAAATATAGCTTCCCTCACCAGCTATCTGCAAAGCAGACAGGATCCAGCTTTGGGACATGGATCTAGGGTTTAAAGCAAGCCTAGATCCCTACATTCAGAACCTCTATATAAGTAAAAGACTCGTTGCATTCACGTCGGGTTGAATAAATCAAAGAAAAAGGGGGTAACTATTGTATTTTTAGCCAAAAAAAAACCAAAACTTAAACCTCAACCGGGACATTGAGCGTCCACTTTTCAAGGCACGTAACACGTCCGTTTAATATACACAAATTCAGAATGGTTCCCTGAGACAATTATATGTTAAACACAGACCGTGCATGAACAAGGAACTCTTCTGGGAAAATTAAATCCACTATAGTCCGAATAAGTAATGGTAAATGACAAATACCATAGTTTTTCTTTTTCATGATTTTAGCCCGACGTGGGCAACGGGTCTCTCGCAAAGAGATCCCAAATATAGCTTCCCTCACCAGCTATCTGCAAAGCAGACAGGATCCAGCTTTGGGACATGGATCTAGGGTTTAAAGCAAGCCTAGATCCCTACATTCAGAACCTCTATATAAGTAAAAGACTCGTTGCATTCACGTCGGGTTGAATAAATCAAAGAAAAAGGGGGTAACTATTGTATTTTTAGCCAAAAAAAAACAAAAACTTAAACCTCAACCGGGACATTGAGCGTCCACTTTTCAAGGCACGTAACACGTCCGTTTAATATACACAAATTCAGAATGGTTCCCTGAGACAATTATATGTTAAACACAGACCGTGCATGGAACAAGGAACTCTTCTGGGAAAATTAAATCCACTATAGTCCGAATAAGTAATGGTAAATGACAAATACCATAGTTTTTCTTTTTCATGATTTTAGCCCGACGTGGGCAACGGGTCTCTCGCAAAGAGATCCCATAAATATAGCTTCCCTCACCAGCTATCTGCAAAGCAGACAGGATCCAGCTTTGGGACATGGATCTAGGGTTTAAAGCAAGCCTAGATCCCTACATTCAGAACCTCTATATAAGTAAAAGACTCGTTGCATTCACGTCGGGTTGAATAAATCAAAGAAAAAGGGGGTAACTATTGTATTTTTAGCCAAAAAAAACCAAAACTTAAACCTCAACCGGGACATTGAGCGTTCCACTTTTCAAGGCACGTAACACGTCCGTTTAATATACACAAATTCAGAATGGTTCCCTGAGACAATTATATGTTAAACACAGACCGTGCATGGAACAAGGAACTCTTCTGGGAAAATTAAATCCACTATAGTCCGAATAAGTAATGGTAAATGACAAATACCATAGTTTTTCTTTTTCATGATTTTAGCCCGACGTGGGCAACGGGTCTCTCGCAAAGAGATCCCATAAATATAGCTTCCCTCACCAGCTATCTGCAAAGCAGACAGGATCCAGCTTTGGGACATGGATCTAGGGTTTAAAGCAAGCCTAGATCCCTACATTCAGAACCTCTATATAAGTAAAAGACTCGTTGCATTCACGTCGGGTTGAATAAATCAAAGAAAAAGGGGTAACTATTGTATTTTTAGCCAAAAAAAAACCAAAACTTAAACCTCAACCGGGACATTGAGCGTCCACTTTTCAAGGCACGTAACACGTCCGTTTAATATACACAAATTCAGAATGGTTCCCTGAGACAATTATATGTTAAACACAGACCGTGCATGGAACAAGGAACTCTTCTGGGAAAATTAAATCCACTATAGTCCGAATAAGTAATGGTAAATGACAAATACCATAGTTTTTCTTTTTCATGATTTTAGCCCGACGTGGGCAACGGGTCTCTCGCAAAGAGATCCCATAAATATAGCTTCCCTCACCAGCTATCTGCAAAGCAGACCTGTCTGCTTTGCAGATAGCTGGTGAGGGAAGCTATATTTATGGGATCTCTTTGCGAGAGACCCGTTGCCCACGTCGGGCTAAAATCATGAAAAAGAAAAACTATGGTATTTGTCATTTACCATTACTTATTCGGACTATAGTGGATTTAATTTTCCCAGAAGAGTTCCTTGTTCCATGCACGGTCTGTGTTTAACATATAATTGTCTCAGGGAACCATTCTGAATTTGTGTATATTAAACGGACGTGTTACGTGCCTTGAAAAGTGGACGCTCAATGTCCCGGTTGAGGTTTAAGTTTTGGTTTTTTTTTGGCTAAAAATACAATAGTTACCCCCTTTTTCTTTGATTTATTCAACCCGACGTGAATGCAACGAGTCTTTTACTTATATAGAGGTTCTGAATGTAGGGATCTAGGCTTGCTTTAAACCCTAGATCCATGTCCCAAAGCTGGATCCTGTCTGCTTTGCAGATAGCTGGTGAGGGAAGCTATATTTATGGGATCTCTTTGCGAGAGACCCGTTGCCCACGTCGGGCTAAAATCATGAAAAAGAAAAACTATGGTATTTGTCATTTACCATTACTTATTCGGACTATAGTGGATTTAATTTTCCCAGAAGAGTTCCTTGTTCCATGCACGGTCTGTGTTTAACATATATATATATATATATGGTTATTTGTTTTAAACATACGACACTGAAAGATTTGCATTTTTTGGGGGGGTTAGCCGAAATAAAAGCATGAAAATTTACTGTACCTTCTCTACACATGGTGAATTAGTCGCCTAGTGCAAAACATGATCTGTGTGATGTCCTCTCAGCTCATTAACTTTTTGCACACGAACAACAAAATTTTGCAGTACTCTGAACACAGTATCTGCTGAGATTCGAAATCAGAGATATTTCTTGATCAACTGATGCTTTCAATTCTTCTCTTGCGCGTGGATTGTGTGGATTCTGTTTAATCACTATCTTTTAAATAATCCCACAGATAAGTCAGTTGTAAATCTGGTGGTGCTGGTGGCCATGATATTCTTTTATCATAAACCGCAGGAAATATGATGGACAGGACTTCCGTCGAAAGTATCTAAGCTGAGAGAACATCACAGAGCAGTAGTTCTTAAACTTGCACACAACAGGGACCGACAAAAATAAAAATATCGCGAACCGCCAATTGGGAACCACTTCACTCAGCGTCTGTACTTCACCACGTCATACATCTCTAATAGGGTAGGTTGATTTTGGAACTGTGATCTTGGACTAGTCTAGATAGAAAGGTATTAATGTATAAAAAACGTTGCACCAACTCATATTTCTGAAAATGATTGTATTTTTTGAGGATTGTTAATTATTTTTAAGTTGTAAAATTGCCAAATTTTACGCGTAAAATCGCGCGCGCGGCATTCGCGCAATGTAAACAAACAAAATATCGGACCTTATTTCATCAAAATAATCAATTAAAATTCGTTTTTTTTAACAAAACGATGCTTGAAACTTATTGTAAATGCATTATAGATGTTTATTAGTGTATTATTTTGTATTTTTTAATGATATTTACCTATAAAATGTGTATTAAATTAAGTTATTTTATGATGCGTTCATTTAATTGTGTTTATTTTCAGATATTTCATAAAAATGGGTAAAAAACGGAAGTCTGCAGTGTTAACCAAGGAGGCACCCAAGTGTAGGTTACAGCTTTTTGAAAACCCCCAGATATGCCATGGAACTGATCAGGGGTGAGGTTTCTTCCAATCTTGGGGCAAGTCTTGCTAATGCCTTCCTCCTGGACTTACAAGCTATGGACCTGCTTAAGCCTGGCCTTGATGTGAAACAGATAATAGTTGATAAATCGAAAATGGACAGGGAAAAAGCAAGAATGAAAGTGAAAAGTGATGAAAAGCACAATGAGGGTCTGGAAAAGTTAGTTTGTATTGGGGTTGATGGGAAAGTTGACAAGAACACTTTGCTGTACAGAGAAGTTAAGGATGAAAATGGGGAGACTAAGTTGAAGAAAGGAAAGGGACAAGAGCACCATTTGACTTTCACAAAGGAGCCGGGAACTGAAAGTGGAACATATCTTACTCACAGAGTCATCCCAATTAAAGGTGCGACTGGAGTTCTTCTTGGTGAAGAAGTTGCTAGTGTCTTGGAGGAGTTTAACAGTGTTCATACCCTGAAAGCTGTCCTCCTTGACAACACAAATACAAACAATGGCTGGGAGGGAGGCCTTGTAACAACTCTGGAAAATAAAATTGAGCGGAAATTGCACACCATTGACTGTTCACTCCATCAGAATGAGCTTCCTTTCAGAGCTGTTTTTTAGCATCTTGATGACAGTACCAAAAGTCCCACTGCTTTCACTGGTCCGCTGGGAAAACTCTGTGAAATTGACTACCAAGATCTGCCACAAGTGGAATTCACCAAACTCAGTGGCCCCTGGATGACATGGAATTTGCTGAGGAGACACTGAATGATCTCAGTAGCGACCAGAAGCTTCTTTTGCAGTATGTGCTTGGAATTTCCAGGGGCAAAGTCAACCCAAGATTTGCTGCCTGGAAAATTGGACCATTAAAACCATGCAATATGGTTGACTTTGGCAATTAGATTGATGTGTCTGTGGACCAGAGGCGCTTACCCTCCAGAACTACAGGATAAGCTTTACCAGGCCATCAAGTTCATTGTGGAAGTTTATGCAGTCAGTTGGTTTGAGATCAAAAAGGACATCAAGTTCCACAATCAGCAGCTGTACATCTTCAACATGATCCAGAGGATCAAGCAGCAGTCTGAAGAAATCCAGGGTGTTGCTTTCAAGAACCTGAAGTACAATGCTTTTGCCTTGCTGCCCGAGAATGTGCTGTACTCCATGATGAAGTCTGATGACTTGGAAGTGTGAGAAGCTGCTCAAGAAAATTCTGTCCATCAGGTAAGCATTTATTAATTTAAAAAAATGTGAAAAAAAAATTTGATTATGGGGATTTATTTAATAAAGAAAAGGCCCGAGTTCTATAAATCCCCATAATCGAATTTTTTTTCACATTTTCTTATCCCAATTCCCCTATTCCCCTCTGATAATGGAAATAATCTTACCTTCTTTCTGAAAAAAAATTCGATTATGGGGATTTATAGAACTCGGTTTTTTTTTTTTTTTTAATTTAAGTTAAATTAAATCAGCAATTCTGAGACTAATAGGGATTAAATCTTAAACTGGAATAAAAAATAAATTAATTATTATTCTTTCAGAAGTGGGAAGCCAGCCAAGAAGAGGCTGAAGAAGATCACAGCCATCAACATTGAAGCTACCCACTGGTCAGAACTAATCAACCTTTCTCAAAATGGCACCTGTGAACCTGCTCTCACAGAAAACTTTTCTGACCAGGAGCTTCAAGAAGCATTGCTGAATGGCACCAAGCTGGAGCTGCCTGATCTGCCTTCACATTCTCAGTGTTGAAAGGGCGGTGAAGCTGACATCTGAAGCTTCCCATACTGTTTATGGACTCGAATCAAGGCACAAATACATTCTGGCCAAAGTCCTAAGCCGCCAGATGAGGCCTTCCTTTGCTTCTAAGGGCTCTTACAGTGAAAATTATGATGATCTTGGGATCTAAATGTGCCTATTTGACTCTGTACATGTTTTTTTTACTTTTTTTCAATAAAATTAACTTTTTCAGGATTTTTTTATGAAAATAGCATATTTTTTTCGGCCGAAAATTGCGAAAATGCGGTATTTTTCGGTACGATTTTTTGACGATTTTTGAAACGGCTTCCTCAAAAAAACGGTTAAAGCTAGGGATCCGAAATCTTTTGTCAGTTATCATCATATTAAGCCCTGACTATCTCGACTAGTCCAAAGTCGATATCTAAAAAAATGTGGAAAATCAACATACCTTAATCTCTAATAGCCTTACACACTAATATTTTAGTAATAAAAAAAAATTACGATAACGTGATCATCATTAGTGAAGGAATACATTTTAATAAGTTGTTTATTTATTCATACCTGTATAACAACATGGAAAATAGGAGGGTACTTCCTTCGGCGGACTGGCTGTTTAGAAATAGACACAGAGCATGTTTTGCACTAGGGGACTAATTCTCCATGTGTAGAGAGAGAAGCCAGAGTAAAAATATGGTTTTTATTGCAGTTAATAAAAAATACAGACCTAAAGTGTCATGTTTAAAAATTCACCACACACACACACACACACATATATATATATATATATTTAACGCGCCTCGGTGGTGTAGTGGTTAGCGTCGCTGACTACGAATCCATCGGCCCCGGGTTCGAGACCCGACGGCAGCCGGCGCGCAGCAAAACCCAGCTGTTCATCCTTCCACACAGTAAAGAAAGTGGTTGGTAGATAAATGGGTACCCTAGGTGGCCTAGTGGTTAAGACGCTGGGCTGCTGATGGGGCATGGTTCGGATTCCACGTTAAACTGTAGGTCTAAGGTGGAGTAAAAAGCTTGACCTTCGTCAGAATGAACAATTCGGGCGGAAGCTAACCAAAGGTTATATATATATATATATA